>LFIW01000536.1:0-154685 GCA_001625285.1 Colletotrichum incanum
CAGTCCTATGGTCAACGCCCAGAAAAGCCAGAGAGCTGGATAGTCAACTGCACTTATTCAGCAAGCTGGATCAAAGTATCGCCACGTAACGCCAGCTATTCAGAAAGGTCAAAAAAGGCTTCCAAGAGCAGTCCTTTCAATTAGCTACTGCCCAGCACGAAATCCAGCTCCTCCAGGCCCAAGTTAACAACAGTACGAAAAGGAAGAACAAGGCTGTCAAAGTTGACCCTAATACCAAGTTCGCCACTATCAGCAACATACGGCAGTCCCAGATTGAGGCTGGTGAAGTTGAGGTTGATACAGATGGATCCAGCGTATCCGATTACCCTAGTGAGGCTGAAAGCTGTATTGTAGTGGCAACTATGCCTAGTCGATAGTTAATTGAAAAGGGTGGTTGTGTTGCGATAGCCTCATTTTCGGGTGGCCCAGATGCAGGGGTGGCCCAGAAGTGGGTAACTTGACTTACCCTTCAGAGTTTCTCCTTCTATCTGAAATTAGTGATCCGGCGGCGGCCTCTAATCCACTAACCCCGCCCGCAGGGCGCCCGCATTACATCCCGTTCAAACCCCGCAATCACCGAGTGAACATGATTCCGGTTACGGAGTCTGATCAACGCCCGGACCCTGGCTCCAGTTGCTAGAGCGACGCCAAATAAGGTACTACGTGTCATTTTTCAGAGCGATCAAGTGATAAAGTCTAGTTTGAAACAGCCTTGTCAGCTCTGGCTCTTGGTTAATTACTTTGAAGACCTATCACGTGCATATATATCAGTTCAGTCTCGAAACATGCTCACAAAAGGCAACGGTGACTCCAGCCACGACATGTAGGAACAGCTTAGTGTGTCACATTTCTGGCTACGAATTCTGCAATGTGTACTGTCACAGACAGCCTTTGTCTTCTCTACGCCCCAACAGAGGGGATGGAACGCGATGCATGCCATGCAATCGATCCCACTGGCTTTTACATCCAACATCCACCGGAACCACACCTCCTCGATGACTTTATTACGCCTGACGATCGACTCTTTCAAACGATTCATATGGGCGCCGCAGTAGTGGACAGCGTCAAATGGATTCTGGTAGTAGATGGCCTGGTTGCACGACCCTTTGCGCTGTCTCTCAACCAGCTGAAGCAACTACCACGCAAATCCGTGACGGCATTCCATGAGTGCTACGGTAGCCCGTTAAAGCCACCGACCAACGCAGTTTGGCGCATAGGAAACGTAACCTGGACCGGCGTCCCTCTATGCGAATTACTGGCTCTTGCTAAGCCGCTCCGGGAAGCTGCATACGTGTGGTCGGATGGACTTGACCATGGCACGTTCGGCGGCGTCACGGCCGATCGCTATCAGAAAGACCTACCCATGGAAAAAGCGCTCAGCGCAGAAGTTCTTGTCGCATATGAAATGAATGGAGAGCCACTCAGCAAGGAAAGAGGTGGTCCCGTAAGACTTATTGTTCCAGGCTGGTTCGGGACCAACATGACGAAGTGGCTTTGTCGGTTGTCACTACGGAGCAAACGAGCTGAGGGACCTTACACAACCAAGTTTTATAACGAGATCGATCCTCTGGACCCCGATGGCAAGAGGACACGACCTGTGTGGGAAGTTGAAGTCAATTCAATCATCACAAGACCAGAGACTGGGGCCATTTTACATGGCACAGGCGTGCAGGTGGAGGGATGGGCGTGGTGTCATGAGCATGTGCTCAAGGTTTTGGTCAGCGCAGACGCAGGGGTTACATGGTCTGAAGCGAAAGTGAAGCCAAGGACAAACTTCGAATGGCAGAGGTGGAAGGTGACCCTGAACTTGGCACCAGGAGGACACAAGTTGATGGCAAACGCTATCTCGGAATCCGGCCAGAAGCAGCCGCTCTTAGGTCGACGCAACCATGTTCATTCGGTAGAAATTATAGTGCAAGGTGATTTCTCGAAACAATAAAGTCTCTCGGGGTTCGGTGCTAAATCCACGTACTAGAGTGACTCTGATCAGACGACAAGAGAGTATCGGTTCGGAACTGCTAGCGCCTGAGGTTCGCATGACATTTCACTGCCTACTAGCATCCTGAGCTGTCCTAGAGTTGAAAAGGCCTTGGAGTGGTGCAGACGCGTATTTCTAATGACATCAGAGAAGGTAAAAAAGGAATATTTGCGGGGCCTCCGAACATTTTGTCGGTCTTGAACGAGGGGATATTTAGTGTGTGGACGATGTTGATCATGAGTGAAAACATTGACTTGCAGTCCATTAGATAATTTCGAGCCGGCGGAAAGATTGCAGCTAGGCCAAAAGGTGATTTAATTGGACCGTAAGGGGCGATTAAAAAGTCAGCAGCAGAATCAAGACTCCCTCAAAAACAAGTCCAAATTGTCAATGTTCTTCCCAAAGATACGATGTCCCTCCGTATTGATCGTTGGCAACTGACGATCTGCTTATTGTTTCGAGAAGGTGACAAATGTTTGAGTGGTCGGAGGCGTAGTCGATACCATGAAGATCAGTCAGCTGAGAAACTCGAGACACTGTATACCACTTGGCAATTGTGTTGAAAAGGAATCAATACTCAAAAACAGCCCTCACAATAACTGCTGCTCTGAAATGAAGAATGCCATTTCATGGGGAAACTCGTATCGCGGGAGTAAGATAACTAGCTGAAGGTCTCAGAGTGACACGGAAATCAATTATGGACTTGTCCGTCATATTTGCAACTTGGCGTAAAAGGAATACAACGCTTACAAAACTGATAGTTCGTCTTGTATCGGCCCAAGATCCTGACTGCTCGCTCCCGCCTCCTGAGCGTTACACCCGGAACACCCCACATGACGACCAGTTGCGACGGCGGGAGCAGCAGCCGCAACCCGCGCTCTACATCCCGGTTATTTATCCCGCAGCGCCGGTGACTCCGCCCGAACCCACAGACCGCAATGCCTAACGACTACGTACGTTGCTGACGCACAGGGGGCCGCGTCAGTACTGTGTTTCTAACGTTGGCGATGCGGGACTGCAATCGATGAGTCGTTGACTCGGCTGTTCAGCCGCAAGAAGCAGCCGCATCTTCAGGCACTTGATCATGCCGATCTACCAAGTTCTGCGTCTGTACGGAGAGCCGGGCCTACATGATGACTTGGGAGTGCATAATCCCCGGTTAAACATGGGTCCCCTTTCTTCCGTCGCTCAGACTGTCGACTTCAGCGGCATAGACAAGTGCCTTTTTAATCAGCTTTAATATCACTTTTTTGACGGAACAACATGTTCTGTTTCTCTGGGTTAAGAGATGCAATTGTTTTGATTCATCACAGAGTAAAAATCGCACCATCGAACAAGCTGCTTGTGTGAAGAACAAACAATAGATCCAAAGCATACGGATTGCATGCGCAGATGGTTGCCCACAAGCTGACCTCGAAAGATGATTTGTCTTCCAAAGCATCCGCCGTTATTCCCCTATACCCCAAGAGTGACGAACTACTAATCAGTTCATTGTGTGACGTGTATGAAAACATTCCATAAAGAATGACTTATTGGATGTAACCGACTAAATTCTGTGGACTGCTTATTAGAAATGATCAAGTTTACTGCTAAATTATGTTGTATGTTCTGCACGAGTAGAATTCGAGTTCTTACCAGTCCACGAAGTGATTAGACGATATTTTCAAATGGCCCGTTTCGCTTTGTCCTGGAATGCTGAATCAAAAAATTCCTCTTATTACACAACTACATAAAGTCTTTCCTGTCTACCTTACTTGAGGCACGTAATTACGCTGCAAGGTTGAAGTAGGTTGTCGGAGACATTGGGGACAGCACCTTGCAGCCGCATTAAAAGAGGTAATGATAGGGAATCAGTGAAATCGAAACGGCCCTGATGTTGGGAGATCATCCATCTTCTGCGGGCTTAGTAGGTCAAACTTCCGTCCCGGTATCTAATTTTTCTTCAATCACAGTGGTCGTGAGCGTGCTGACAGATTTAACAAACCCCGTCATTGGGGTGTCGCGACTTCAAGACTAGACAATTGCCAGGTCATCAATGCATAACGTTGACAAATGAACAGTCGCGAGTCCAATCGATGCATCACAAAAATGTGCAAGTAATTCCCTCGTTGTCAAGGCATAATGTGATAATCCCGCCTTAGTTTGCCTTGCGCTCGTGGTTGCCTTATAATAACGATGGTTCGCCATTGGAATTTTCGAGGTGTTGAGCTAGGGTTCACCAAATCGGCTCCATCAAATATGCATGGTACTTTCTCGTGAGTGGTGAATCCTCTAGCCATTACAAACCCCTTGTAGGACAGCCTCACAGCCATTGGACAGTTTGGCATATCTCACTATGCAGTTCGTGGTTGGCAGCTCCATTGGGCTTGAACCAATCTGTCGTAACCGTCGCACAATTCATAAAGCGCCCCCCATGTCAACGGCCGTGGCTTTTGCAATGTCCGCATTCACCGCTCTCCCCCGCCTCCCTATTCTCGTCACATTATTCTTTGCCGCTGTGCGCCGTGTCGACGACTGCTGCCGATTGTTGAACGGACCTGAGCCCCGCTGCCATGCCTGTACCGCCGACTGCAGAGGAATGGGAGAGCCATCGGCAGCTCATTGCGGAGCTGTACACGCGCCGAACCCTCAAGGCCATTAGGGCGCATCTCAAAGAAGTTCATGGATTCAACGCGACGTGAGCCCTCTTCTGGCTGTGGAGTTACCGTATGTAATGCTGATAGGACGCTAGAGAGCGTATGTACAAGGGCCGGTTGAAGTCCTGGGGTATCGAGAAGAATAAACGACATAATCGAAAGCCATTGCAAGAGAGAGAGAGTTCTTCCGATGCCGTTTTACAACCAGGGCTCAGTGTCACAAATCCCAGCAACGGCAGTAGTAACACGCCTCATGCCCAACGCTCGCCCAGTTTCCCCTTTGCGTTGACACCTCCTGGTGCATCGCCCTACCCCAATGACGCTGCGTTAGACACTCGCTCTACGACGTATTTCGGTACACCAGCGTCGTTCCCACCAACACCAGCAACAACCTTTGGGTACAGATCGCCCACTGCGTACGATCCAGAGGACACGAGCATCGATCCAGACGTACTATGCACGGAAATTGTGAATTTTTCAATCTCGATCCTATCGAGACTGGTTTCAGGCAGGCCTGCCCACAAGGGCTTGGAAGACTGGACCCCGACAGACGATCACATTGGAATATACCGGACACTACAGGAGGAGCTCAAGCACGAAAGCCATATCAGAGGCTGCCTCGTGAATAACCCATCTGCAGCAGCCACTGCCTCTTTGGGTGAGCACGTCAAAGATTTACTCAAATCCTTCCACCCGGCAATGCCAATCGGTATATTGAGTACCATTAATCAGTCATTGGATCCTAGCGCCATTCAAGAACTGGCAAATTGTCTGGCTGCATCATCCATCGTGATTCTTCCACGGAACGATGAATTTATCCATCTAGCACACAGGCTTCATCGTCTACTGGCCATCACAACTTTCAAAAATTTCCAACAGTTCGTAGAGCGAATCTGTGAAAGCCTCGAAACCAAGGTCCTCAAAGTCCTTGGGAAAAGAAGTCTGGTGATGATCTACCTGATGTTTCTGCTTAACGCCAAGAAGGCAAAGGGCAAACACAAGACAGATAACAGAATCTTGAGCATGGCATTGGAGAGAAGATCACACGTTCAACACTTGTATAAACACGACCACAAGCTGATTGTGCAGTTCAGCCTTTTCATCATCGGTTACCGCACCCTTGCCGCGCCAGAGGGGCAATTCGACAAAGAGGTCCTTGACATGGCGGAAGATTGCTACAATCGGGCCGAGCAGTATCTAAACGACCAAGAAGGGGCTACTGGGAGCAAATACGCTGATATCAGGGATGCTAAATCCCACTATGGGAAAACTTGCTCTTTGCTGGCAGAATGCCGCTATGCCCAAGGCAAAGAGTACGAAGAGTATCGCGAAGAACTTCATCGTTCTTCTCGCAGACTGCTGTTGATATCGATCGCATGTCATGTCGACTGTCCGATGGGAACTATGGCACAATTTGATCGACAGAAGCGGAAGTTGGAACAGTGGTGCAATGATGCAAATGACACTCTTCGGTTACAACAGCTGAGGGACATCCAGGGGCTTATCAAGGGAAACAAGCAACGCCCAAAAGACGGGCCTCTGATCCCAAGGCTGCAGGACCTGCGGCTGATCGAAAAAAACAACCAATAACGGCTCGCTTTAATGACAAGGAGACCGGGCAGGCGGCTTAAAGTCATGATGAAACACCATGAATGTTGTCATTGTGGGAACGTCAAGACGCACTTTGCGAATTGTGCCTTGGTTAGGTTTGTTAAAGCTGTTGGGCTAGAATGGTTGAAGATTCACGAACGAGCTTGGTCCACTGCTGGAACCAAGCCGCCCAAGCTGGCAGCCACATGTTCGCAGTAAGTCGGATGTTTCGTACGTCATACCAACAACTTCTCCGTTTTACTCCATTTCGATTGAATTGCGGAGCAGCTCGGTGAGCTCACCGAGTCACACCGAGTACAGCCGGACAAAAACGTCCGCATCACGGCTCTGGCCACGGGCGGCTCCGTAGCGATCGGATCTCCCAACCTCACCCACCCAAACACTGGATCCCGCTTCAGGTTTTCGATTCGATTTGCCAATTGCTTTTCATTGGCAATTGCCTTTGTTTCCGATCTTGTTGATCTGACATCACTTAGGGGTCCTCCCACCCTTTACTTCCTTTTCTCCACGAAAAAGTGGTGCTGTTATCTCATCTTCCTCAGCTGTGATGTAATATTGAGATGACATCATACGTACCTCAACTGTGCTCACTATGGCGTTTGTGCGACCGACGATAAAATACTTAAGCGGACAAAGCTGTCAGGATAGAAGAACTTTCCTAGATCAATCAACACAACTTCTACGAAAACCACAAGATACCCATAAAACGAACAAACCCCTCTTCTTTTGCATCAACCAATCACAAATTTCTACACTAAATCAAATAAAATGTCTGTCAACCGCAACGTCGATTCCGTCAACAGCAAGCAGGGCGAGTTCCACCCTAGTGTCCCTCGCTCCGAACCCCTCACCACCAAGGGTGTAAGTTTTCGAATCCCTCAGATAGTAAAAATGAAACACGATCTAATAACAAACAGCATGCCCCGGGCATCAAGGTCGGCAACGATGCCTACCCTGAGTTCCATGCCCAGGCCCACCCTGCTGGCACCGCCCCCAAGGAGAACACCTTCCAGCCCAACGCACAAGAAACTCCCGGCCAGGCTCTGAACCCCGAGGCCAGTACCTACACCGCGGCCAATGATTTCCCTGGAGCCACTAGCGCGGACGTCCACACCGGCCTCGGCAAGCCTTTGCAGGGCCAGACTAGCTCCGAACTGCATGGCGTTAAGCTCCGCCACCGAAAAAAGGAGAGTGCGGGATTGGAGGGAGTTGGTGCCTCGGGCAAGGACAACTTCAGAGAACGCCGCCTGGACGTTGACCACGAGCCGGATTCTCGTGGCAAGACCAAGAATGCTTCGGCCGTTCCTGGTGCGGAAGAGCGTTTGCCTGCCTCTGCTGAGGAGGTTGCTAGCGAGCGTCGCTAAACTTTATGAATCATGTAATATTATTGTAACGTCACGAAAAGAATGGCATCAGCGTCAAATGTTTGGCATGGAAAGGTTGGATCTGAATTGAAAAATTTCACGCCATTTTATTTGCATAACCCAAATGCCTCCACTAGTTATCCTGTGTGCCCCTAACCACCCTAGCCAAATACAAGAAGTGTTATTAGATCCTGAATGAACCAGGGATCTAGTACATTTCGAATGAAAGACTAGTTCGATAGCCAAAGGAAGTGAACTATTGTACGGAAGTTCTTTCAGGCATCACGGGTTTTGGTCTTGCTGGCGTTGGAAGGGGGTGTCTTCTTCAGAGTGAGGATGACCTTATCTGCGGTGGAGTCGCCAGTCTCATTCCACTTGAGAGAGTAGATGCCATCGATGGAGCTGGGTGTGGCATACCACATAGACTCCATGCCGCCCGAGCTACCCTCAACAAAGATGAAGGTGCCGTAGAACATGAAGCCACTGGTCTTACGATCGGAAGAGGTCGAGTTGGAACCGACGAAACCGACGTCGTGGTCGGAGGTACCCTCGGCGGGAACGGAGAAGGTAAGGTTGGACCAGTTCGGGGGAGTAGTGGAGTTGAGAGCCGTGGTGTTTGGAGCACCGAGCCAGACGTTGTTGTCAGTAGGAGTAACTTGAGCGGATTAGCTTTGGCAGAATCGAAGAAGAGATGAAAAAACAAACGTACAGATTACGGGGGCTGCGTTAGAGTCGTTGAACTTGGTATGGTCGCCGAAGTAAGCGTCGCCTAGGCACATCATGTTAGCTTAGAGGCAATACGAAAGGGCAACGAAACCCGGGCTGGACGGGTTATCCTAGACAAAAGAGAGGTGTGGAGCTTTGGGGTTGATCAGAGCCTCTGGAGAAACTATCATTCCCTAAAAAAGTTGCAAAACCAGCCTTACTACCTCCTGCAGAGAACATGGAAAGGCCGCCGATTCCGGTGCCGTAGGCGTAAACCCCGAACGGGCTGCTGTCATCGCTAGAAACCGCGCGGGGCAGATTTTCCGCCGGAGCCGCAGTCGCGAGCGCTGCGAGTGACAATAAGATGGTTCCAATGGACTGCATGTTGAAAATGAGTGATGAAATTCGAATTAAAAAGTGCGAAGACGGCTAAACGATCGGATGATGCTTTAACAGACTCGAAAGGGGACGGTGAACTGAATGAGAGTTATCGTATCGAAAGAGTCGGAGTTGTGGGGGTCCTTGAGAAAGAAGCGGAAGAGGGAGAGGAGTTGATTAAATAAAAGTGAAGTGAAATGATGCGGTTCGGATCATCCGCGCAAGCCGCAAGCCGCAAATCCGTTTGTCGGCATTGCCTGCTTGCTTGCAAATTTCCACTCACACCAACACACCACAGCCGAGAGGGTTGCTTTTTGCCATTCTCGACGGCAACTCTGGACAAAACAAATTGTAATCGACAAGTCACAGCGCATGGTGATGAGCCTCAGACCCCACCGTGATAGCGGTGGAGATATTTCCTCTCAATCCAGTATCTTGATGCATCGGTCATGGCCGCTCGGCATCTGCCAAGCTTTTGCTAGGACATGAGACGGAAACAGCCACCAGCCAACTGGAATTAACGGAGAGCCGTTGTCGTTTACTGGCGGCTAGGACAATCCCAGGAGGGTGGCCTGTCAATCCTGATTTGTTTCGGCATGTGGGATGAACTGGGGCCTGGATGTGGCACGGGAACTGTGGACTCTCCCGGAAGCTTGATACATAGTAGGGATATTATAGGCCTAGCCCATCACGGCTTATCTCGAAAGGGGCTAGACTCTGCATTGGACTACGTAAGGCGAAGAGGCTTCGTAAAGAGACGACAGGTACCACACCCTTGCGGGCAATTGGGGCCCCCTTAAGCACAGACGGCTTCTACCGTTGAGCGGAGCCGGAAGTTTCTAAGTCAGGAGCTACTTTGCGGGTCCATTCGCCGTCATGACCCCTTCCGAGTCTGCCCACACTCCCGAATAATCGGAGAGACCGGCCCTCGGGGGTTCGATTGACAGCCGGCAGGCCTTTTACACTCACACAACGGATAGCCCTGCAAGGCTATAGCGGGGCGATGGCCTAAGATGCAGCTTCCCCTAACCTCCGCCTCGCAAAGAGAAATAAGCCTCAGCTGCTTGCGAGTCAGTGTTACTACGGCTCACAATACACGTACCACATTACGAACCACGTACGGTTGTGCATGGGTCTGAAAGGGGTCTGTCTCAAGCTGACCCGCCATCAACATGGGAATCACAACGACAAAGTGGTTCTCAATCACTGTGGAAGAGCCTTTTCTCTCGGTAAATCCCCCGATGCAGTGACGATCTTTGACCTCCTGGGGCTCTTACGAGCTTAGGCAGCTATGAATAGCTATGCACTCGGTTCAAACGGCTTGTAACAGGACCGAATCAGTCGAAAGAGGAAGTTGCTTACCAGGACTACAATGGGGAAATAGAGTTTTTAGCCTCTTAGACTATCGCACTTCCCGTGAACCGCCCGTGAAGCCGACATTACCTGCGAGATACTTAAGCTATTGTCATCCGTTGCTTGTTTGATGCTGTTCTCACTCGCTCACCACTCAGCACAGTTCAACTGCGCTTTCACTCGCTTATAGTCTTTCTCTTTTCGATCCAACTTTGTCAATCAGTCTTTCTTTTACCTCTCTCTTGGCAAACACTACCATCATCATCATGTTTCAGTCTTTGCTCGTGGCTGGTGCCCTCGCAGGCTCTTTAGCCTCTGCCTTGCCTTCCTTGGGCTCTCTCCCCGAGCCCAACTTGTTTCCTCGTGCCACCTGCAGTGGCAACACTGCCAGCACGAGAAGCGAGTGGTGCGACTACTCCATTGACACTGACTACGGGACTGAGGCGCCTGACACTGGTGTCACTCGCGAGTACTGGCTTGAGTTGACGGACGTTACTGTTGCGCCTGATGGAGTTTCTCGCTCCGCCATGGCCGTCAACGGCTCCATCCCAGGACCTACCCTTTTCGCTGACTGGGGTGACACTGTTAAGGTTCACGTCATCAACTCGTTGACATCTTCCAACAACGGCACCAGCATTCACTTCCACGGTATCCGACAGAACTATACCAACCAACATGACGGTGTCAGCTCCATCACCCAGTGCCCTACCGCCCCTGGCGACACCATTACCTACACCTGGAAAGCAATCCAGTACGGCTCGACTTGGTACCACTCCCACTTCGCCCTTCAGGCATGGCAGGGTATCTTTGGCGGCATTGTCATCAACGGCCCTGCCACGGCCAATTATGATGAAGATCTCGGCATGCTCTTCCTGAACGATTGGGATCACCAGACCGTCGATGAGCTCTATTCCACCGCCGAGAGCAGCGGCCCCCCGACTCTGGACAACGGTCTCATCAACGGCACTAACGTCTACGGTGATGACGACTCTACCTCCCAGACCGGCTACCGTTACAACGTAACCTGGGACTCTGGCACTTCCTACCGCATGAGACTCGTTAATGCCGCTGTGGACACTCACTGGAAGTTCTCAATCGATAACCACACCATGCAGGTTATCGCTTCAGACTTGGTCCCCATCACCCCCTACAACGCCACGGTCCTTGACATCGGCATGGGGCAGCGCTACGATATCATCGTCACCGCAGACCAGGCCAGCACGGCCGACAACTTCTGGATCCGTGCCATCCCTCAGGCTGCTTGCTCTGATAATGACAGCACTGACAACATCAAGGGCATCATCTCTTATACCGGCACCATCACCACTCCCACCACAACCGGCTACTCCTACACTGACAGTTGTGACGACGAGACAGATAATCTCGTCCCTTACGTCTCCAAGACTGTCTCTGACGCCAACTGGGATGAGCTCGAGACCGCTAGTGTCGGCAAGAACACCGCCGGTCTTTTCAAGTGGTACCTCAACAGCACCAGCATGCTTGTCGATTGGGCCAACCCCACTCTCGAGTCCATCATCAACGGTACTACCAGCTGGGAGACGGATGACGCTGTCATCGAACTCAGCGAGGCCAATCAATGGGTTTACTTCGTTGTCCAGACCACTCTTGCCGTCCCTCACCCCATTCATCTTCACGGCCACGACTTCTTTGTTCTCGCCCAGGGCAGCGGCACCTACTCGAGCTCTGTCACACTCAACACCTCCAACCCGCCCCGGAGGGACACGGCGATGCTACCTGCCTCCGGATACCTCGTCATGGCCTGGGAGACGGACAACCCAGGCGCCTGGCTCATGCACTGCCACATTGGCTGGCACACGTCAGAGGGTTTCTCGATGCAGTTCATCGAGCGCTACAGCGAGATTGCTGCCATCACTGATAACACTACTCTTACTGACACTTGCAGCACTTGGACAACCTTCCAAGAGGAGTATGAAATCGAGCAAGAGGACTCTGGCGTTTGAGGCATTTGTTATTGGCACATGCATTGGGTAGTTCACAATTCGAGTCAGCGTGGTTTCTTTGAGTCTAAGATACTGGATTGAGTAGCATACAGGAAATCAATTCAAACACCCCATTATTCAAGTCTTAAGGTGGAAAAGACTAAGATTTTCGACTTTGTCGTCAATATCTCTACGATATGAACCCAAAATTGTTACATAAGGAAGTGAATTGCTTCTCACTATAATTGTTAGGTAGATGGCTTTCTTGGTGATCAATTTTAGACGCCTCTTGCAGGGAAGCTTAAGAACGAATTGCCTGTCTCTCGTTTCCACCATTCTGGCGAGTTGAGAATACTAAAAGTTTCGGTCATGTTCAGTCACAGGTAGCGTTGTATTTCCGCATTGTGGCACTATTAGTTACTCGCTTAAGCTTTCATTGTGTACGTTTTTAAACACTCTTCAGCAGGGCAAGAACATGAAAGAGAAATCATAATGGTGTCATTCTCAAACACAAGTGCAACACCCAGCTACAGCTCAAAGCTATTACCAACTCATTACTGCTGTCACGTCTGCTAGACGCATCATCTTGTTGACCACCTTTAAACTTTACAGAAAATCAAATTCCTCAGGCCGTCATGATCTACAAAAGCTATGTTCAGCTTGCGTATCACATATACACGATGTCAGAATGATGAAGCTGTCATGTATTGGGTTCAGACACTATTTTTCATTTTTGGTAGTTGGTTGTGTTGCACGATTCATGTTAATCCAATTCGTAAGCGCTGCGGACATTTAGTGGGTGTAGCCGATGATCATTATTTGCGGCACAACCACCAACCTTTGCGGCAGAGAATCTTAACCGACATGCTCTCTCCATATAACGTCTATTTTGGTTTTGATGACGACGCATTTCATCCTGTTCACACGTGTGCGGCACGCCGCTAACCCACCCATGCTGGGATTTTCCAGCCGCAAACCCTAGCCAGTATCAAATTGGAGACAGTATTAACAAGCCACGAATGTTCGGATAGGCGGCCATCGAACATAAGGTACTTTCAGACCCAGAGTGGCCGGCCCATCCGCACCCATATGATCTAGAGTTATCTGTGTTTTCTTCGTACTATAGACAGGGTCTTACGTCCGCACTATGTGTAGGGTGTCCCCACTTCTCACTTCAACCTATCAGTCAGAAAGAGTTAATGTGAAAACGCAAGCATGCTTTTCGAATTATTCTAATGAGTGTGGCTGAATCAAGTGTCTTCCGGTCTCAAATGCTCTGTTAGGAAACATCACCGCAAATATCTAACAATGTTAATCCACCATACTTCAGGGGTATCCGCGCAGATCAAAGCCATTAAGCCTCAAAATAAGGGGTTTCTTGACAAAGAGCGCTAAAGTCTCCCGGATTCCGCCCCTGAACCAGCTTTTCAAACGGGAACCTTTCTGGAGTGTGGGGGATCAGACGTCGGGAGCCGCAAAGCTTGGATAGGATGTGATGCAGGGATATCCCTGGTCCTCCCGCACGCCCCCCGGATATGCCTTTGCCTCAGCCGCAGGCGGCACCCCTTTGGCAACAGTCCGACTGGGCCAGTTTCGGCACTGAGGCTCATGCTTAGCATTTCAGTTTCTGTCCTGTGCATGTCAGAGTGGCTGGTAACGTCAGATTCATGACTACTGCAAAACAAGATGCTCGCTTGTTGCATTATGGATACCTTTTTGTTGTGCTGCCGCATGTGATGGGTATCGTTGAGCGCGGTAAAGATTTTAGGCCTGCCTCTGAGTATCAACCTCAGCTACTTGGAGGACAAACTCAACGCCCATGACTGTCTCTCAACCCCAGAACACATCATCAAGTAGACATGTCTTATGGCATTAACATGCTAGACGAACTTTTTGAAACATCCAGGTTGTTCGCCCACATCGCGGGCTAAGCCTGTCACCCCATGAGGCTGTAAACATCGGGCATAGCACCGAATGACAGAAAATCGGACGCAGGAAGCTTTTTAGTGGCTCTCTAAGGGAATTCCTATCGGGCCATGACGAAAACCTCACGTTGACAGAGTGACATCCGGAACGACAACCATCTGCTTGCTCACGCGTTTCCGGATGTCGACTGCACAGACACATCGCATGCGTCGTCAGACTTTCCATCGAGTCTCCAGTCTGCGTAGATCATCAGCTGAGTTTTAGTCAGGCATACAATATGAGTATACCTACCATCGAGGATAAAAAGCGTCGTCCATCCCGTCCAACTCACAGCTTTTCTTTCCTCACCACCAATAACCAGTTCATTCTTCAATCACCTAAACCCATATTTTACTTTTCCAACTCTCGCTGTTCGTACCACTTTCGCTCAAAGCAAATCACAATCTCCCATCTTTTCGGATCACCCCCACCACCAAAACCAAAATGCAGTTTTTCACCATCGCCACCATGCTTGCCCTCGCTGCCGCCGCTCAGGCTGGTCCCCTCGCCATTCGCGACGTCTGCAACTCTGCCCCGTCCGGCCGTACCACCGCCAACGTTACCCCGCGATCTCAGCCGGCCGCTGCCACCGCGGATGCCTGCCAGAAGCTGTGCGAGGCCGACTCTGGCTGCCAAAGCTTTCTTTTCGGCCTCCCGGCGTCCGGTACCACTCCTCAGTGCCAGCTCTATGCCGTCCCTGCTTCGCAGGTTCCTAAGCAATCCAACGCCAACCTAATGGTGTTCGACAAGGCCTGCTCTAGCGTCCCCACCACGGCCCCAACCCAGAACAACGCTGGAAACAACGGCAACACCGGCAACAATCAGAATGGACAGAACGGTCAGACAAACAACAACGACAACAACGGACAACAGCCCAAGAAGCGTGCCAATGTCTGCGGTGCCTCCCCCGCTGGCCCGGCGACTAGCAGCCCTAACCCTCTTCTGACCCGCGAGGACATCACCACTCAGGATGCCTGCTTGGCTCTCTGCAAGCAAATCACTGGCTGCCAGGCGTAAGTTCCATTAAATCTCTCATTAGTGATCTAGTTTGACACGCAGAATAGCATCGAGTTCGGCAAGCCTTCCACCAACGAGCCGGTTCAGTGCCGCCTTTTCAACACCCCGGTATCTAACCTCCCTGCCCCTACCGACGGTCAGAACGTCGTCGCCTTCGATGTTGGCTGCTAAATGCGTCATCATACGCCGGTGGCCGTCATCACTAGACATTATCTGAATCGGCAGGTAGCAAGATGGCCGGCACTCTCATGATTCTGACGGTGGCTACCAGACTTTGTGCAGGTTGAAGAGAAGACAACATACTGGGCTGTGGGATGGGAATTGTGGATTGTACAACAGACACTTGTGAAGGACGGGTTTTCTGGTTGGTCATAGGTAGGACACTCTTTTGGTAAGAAACGTTTTTATGTACAGTCGCAATTGGTCACTCATTAGAACGCGGGAAAGTACGAATAGGGGAGAGGAAAAAAGAAGAAAATAAGATACAAAGGATTGGGAAACTCTTATAAAAATAGGCAACGAAACAATAGACTGCAGTGGAGAATCTTTTGTGCATTCGAAAGGTGTGGAATGAACTTGAGATGATCAAACTGTCTTGATTTTACCTGACTTAACGAGGGTACGTAACCAATGCATGGGATCCTCTGGAATCACAGCCCCCAAAAGAGGGAGGCAACACGAAGTTTATGATAGGCCACAGAGAACAATCTCATTTGGTGACTTTTTTTCATCGCGATTTTTCTCTCACCATTTTCCACGGACATTGTGTCTCTCCTCACACTGGAACAGCATCGATAGTAAACGGTTTTGCCAAAGGTGCCGGAACTCGGGTTATGTGGAGAAGATAACAGGAGGTTGTTGGTCGAAGCGGGACGCCGTTGCCGACCGGTTGGCTCCGCCATCTCGGCTGAATTAGATGATTTTCAGACAGAGAGGCGCACATTCTAGCCGCCCCGATTCCGGACGCGCGGAGAAACAACATTTACGGCTAAGTCGACAAGGCATGGGTGTTCGACTTTGAGTTGCCAAGCAGAGCCAAGTTATTAAATAAAATCCACTAGATGGGGAAGTTGGGAGAACTTCGAGGGGAAGTGAGAGACCCAGTCGGGGATGTCGCCATCGATTTAAACATGTCGTGATCAACATCGACCAATCAGACGTATAGGAAATGTGTTGCCTCATCCACCTCCGCTGGCGCAATCCACCCGGCAGTGACGACCTGCAATGGCAGCTAAGCGATTACAGGAATGAGGCGCCGGGGAATGTCATCATGGATTGATGATGCCATGCGGACCTGGGAAAACGGCAGTCGAAAGCGCTGTCAAGATGCACACCGAGATGATAAAAGGTTACCACAATCGAGACCTAGCCGAGGAACCCCCAATCAGTTCAACCCGCTCTGGCAATCTATTCGCCAATCTCATTTTACCATCTGTAAGGGTTTGCTCCGACAGTTTGACCCCGGTCTCTTGGGGGTGCATTGAAAAGCCGTGCGCATGGCCACAAAGTTTCTTTCAAGACACCACCGGCTTCAGACTCGTTTCCAGGTGAAAACACGGCCGCATTCTTTGCCGAGAAACACGGAAATCATTTAAACAGCCCGCAAACAAAGGGAGACAACGAGGACTGAATAAAATCTCAAGGACAAGGCAAACGCGACTTACGATGAGCGCGGCAACGGACCTCCCGCCTGAGAAGGCGTTGGAGACGCCCGCGAACGATACGAGTGGCGCGGACAGTCCTTCTGAGATTGAAGTTGGAAATGAGGGTGTCAACACGAAAACATTACTGAGAAAGCTAGACGCCAAGTTACTGCCAGCCGTCGGTATTTTGGTGAGTGTTCCCGAGATGCGTCATTACTTGGTGGGGGATCAACTAACAGCGACCAAATTAGTACTTGTTGTCGTTCCTTGACCGATCTAATGGTGAATAATCGAGTGGATGGACCAAATGGCAATGTGCACAAGTCTAACGCTTCGACAGTTGGCAATGCTAGAATCGAAGGTCTTACCGATGACTTGCACATGAGTAAGTGAATAATGAAACCTATTGAGGATTTTCGGGTTAACTAATGAATAATAGCTGGCAATCAGTACCTTACTGGTTTGACTCTGTACTTCATCGGTTACGTCCTCTTTGAAGTGAATCATCAATGCCTTCTACCGGATCGATGGTCATATTTACTAACCCGCGTCCAGATTCCATGCAATATCATCCTCAAGAGAACCACGCCGAGATTCTGGCTTCCGACGCTGACAATTGCCTGGGGCATCGTCGCTACGCTCATGGGAATTGTAACGAATATGGCTGGATTCTTCGTTGCCCGCTTCTTCCTCGGTGTCACGGAGAGTGGACTCTTCCCCGGTGTGGTGTACTACTTCTCCATGTGGTATAAGCGCCGCGAGAGACAGTATCGTATTTCTCTCTTCTTTAGTGCTGCCTCTCTTGCTGGGGCTTTCGGTGGTATTCTGGCATGGGTAAGTCATCTCCAAGGAAACTCTTGAGGTATGTAAGCTGTGTTAACCTGTTCAGGGTATTGGTCATATGCGGGTTGTCTGGGATAATGGTTGGAGATGGATCTTCATCTTGGTAAGTTGTTTCCCATTGGCCCGACTCTGGAAAATATGTTTTGACAACAAATAGGAGGGTATTGCGACGGTTGTCATTGCGGTGGGCGCGTACTGGTTCATTCAAAACTACCCCGACACGGCCAAATTCATATCAGACAAGGAACGTCGCTTTATTAGAGCCAGACTTGCCGCCGACAGTGATGCAACTCACAACGAGAAGTTCACTTGGGGAAACGTGATGGACGCTATCAAGGATCCTAAATGCTGGCTGTACGGTCTTGGTTTCCACACCATGAGCTTGCCGCTTTACACATTCTCCCTATTCATTGTAAGTCTTTGGGGATGAGTCTGTGTTCTGAAACGACCAAAACACTAACCGCGTCCAGCCGACCATCATTAAGAATCTAGGTTACACCGCCGCTGTAGCCCAACTTCTGACGATTCCGCCGTACGCTCTCGCCTTCGTCACGACCTTGACCGTCGCAATCTACTCCGAGAGGACCGGACGTCGAGCATTTTTCATCATGGGGTCATCCGCCTTCGCGGCCATTGGCTACATCATCCTCCTCGCCAACGGCGACCCGACCAGAAAGCCCGGGGTCTCCTACCTAGGTACCTTTTTCGCAGCTGGAGGCATTTATCCAGCCACCGCCCTCGTTCTCTCATGGCCTGCTATCAACGTATCCGGGCAGACGAAGCGTGCTGTCGGCAATGCCATGCAGATTACTATTGGCAACCTGGGAGCGGTTCTTGGAACGCAACTCTACCGTTCCAATGATGGACCGAGATACTTCGTTGGTCACTCTTTTGCGTTGGGGTATCTCCTTGCGAACATTGTTGTCTGCGGTATCTTGTACGTCGTGCTCAAGCGTGAGAACACTAGGAGAGAGGCCATCGCTCCGGAGGTTCAGGCCATCGGAGACCTGGAGGATTGGCCTGGAGACAAGGATCCAAGGTGGAGGTTTCAATACTAGAGACGATGTCACGTTCTGTTTAGCGAGACTGATAAAGTGAAGGAAAGCTCGGAATGGTTGGGAAGGCTGATAATACCAATTGAGGATTGCTCGGCAGCAAACACATACTGATGATGGTTGACCATGCTCATCATATTTAGTCCCAGATTCCGAAGTATAGTGACTTAAGCTAGATGGAGCCTACGTGAAAAAGACATGAGTCTACCATCAAGATGCACTCAATGAGACACAACCTAAGATGCAATATATATCATTGACAGTGTTGAAACAGCACCATTATGCCGCAGAGCTATCAAGCGAGCATGTACTATGATGCAACACTTTTTGCGTTGTCGAAAGTAGCTTTCAGATGATATGAAGATTTCAAACGCAAAAACAAGGCAAAAGAACCAACGGATTATAGGCATCGGTCAGATTTGGGAACACGTAATACAGACTAAAAATAATAAAAATAGAAAACAAAAGCTCGGCACAATTTGGAAAGCCAAACATCATTTGTGTGTCCCGGGAACAGACCATTGGTCGTCCCAACAGCCCATGTATCTGTGCGGTTGGACGCGACACAAATAGCTTTCTGGTTCATCTTGTGGATCGTACGCATTGATGTTCTTCCAGTAAGGAGGGGCAAAACAGGTGTCACCGTAATTGGGTTTGACCCTTCCAGTACAATGTCAGAGTCCACGTCGTTGAAGGTGTTGCTTCGTGACAGAAGATGAATACTCACTTGTATCTCCAATTCCAGTAGGTGGTCAAGCCGCCCCGGCCATGTTCGCACATCAACTGTTTAGTCATTCCGCTCATACACTCGTTGATAGAAATACTGCGCTTCTCTTGAGGGCCGATCATCTAGCGCTTTGTTCAGTACTTACTTCGAGACAAAATAGTCATCAAGCTTCAATGCATCGTTGAGAGGAAGTACTGAGGGATTCTAGCGAAAGCCGAGGAAAGCAATCAGAACCAGAAGAGGACAAGAAGTGAAAACAACAGTACCTTCAATTCGAAGCTCCAGGACACATGGATTTTGTCGGTGACACAGACTCTGCTGACTTGTAGCCGATCATATGTTCCATTTAATTGACCGCAGATATCCTCGAGGTTGAGAATATTTTGGTCTTTTATGTACGCGCCTTCTCTTCCTTCATCGAAGCAATACCCCAGCGAGAGGGCGACTTGGGCAAGAACGGGTAGAAGAATGTAGCTGAAGTGCATTTTGCTGGAACGCAGCTTGATATGTCACTGGCAACACACTGAATATAAGTATTCAGGAAGAGCCTTCTGGTCATTTTATCTTATGAAGGGCAACAGAATCATCTTATATCTGAATAGGAACCCTCAGTAGCAGTGATGATGATTTTACGGCTTTTGCTTTGTGTGATAGTCCTTAGGAGTACTGCATTCGGCCTACGCCACTCCAAGGATTGTTTGCTTGGGTATGAGCATGAACGTGGTGGAACCGTCAGCAATGAAATGTTTGTGTCAAAAACACGAACTACAAAGTTCTTTGGCTAGGTCGACATTGAAAACCAAACACAATTTCTAGAAGTTCATGTAATCTTTGGTCTAATTACAGTGGCAAGGGTGAGATTTCCACCAAAGGCGGGGTTAAAACATTCGAATCGCCTTTGCACGCTTAATCAAGGGCAGGCAAGGGATTTGATGAGTCAGCCCTCTACGGGCTTAACGACCGAGATCCTCCCTAGAATGAGACAACAATCAACCACGAACGTAATTTTCCATTCGGTGTCAGTACTAAATACTTGTGTGTGACATGCCGAGTCTTAGAAACAACAACAATTCGGCTTACAAGCTTTTATCGACGGTTAGTTTGATAAAATAAAAAAAGACACTGACTTGCGTAACTGTGGCGTTTTTGTTCCAGTTACTCTAGTTTGAACCTTCGGACGTTGCATGCAGACGGAGGTAACTTAAGGAGTTTTATCTGGATCTCAAGCTCATAAGCCTCAAAAAGATACTTCTATTCAAAGATCAAGACTTCGTTGGCATGAGAACGAAATGGGCGCTTGAAGTACATACTTGAAACAGCTTGCTGAACTCTACAAAACCATAGCACTAATTTCAAAATGAAAACCCTCAAGAGTCGATGAACGAAATTTCATTCTTGGCACTGATTATTCAGATCTCTGCTCGCATGAGTTCTTATCCAACATATACAAATGTCCACTCGTCATGGTTAGCAGCATCAACTCCTCAACCCGATACCCGTTTGCACCATAAAACACCTCAACGCCCCAGTAATAATCTCTGGACAAACGCAGTAGTGTGAGCCAACACGGGAACTGATTGACTACCAATTCATGTTCTCATTATAAGTTGGTGATGGTGGTGGATAATTCCTACATTTTCCTAACTCCTGTGCTTTCTATGCCCTTATGTTTGTACTTCGCCTCGTCACGCATTCGGTCTACGGATCTGCGAACTGGGCGCATTTGACTTTCTTCGATGTTTTGCTCGGGTAAAATCAGTCATACCCCGCCAAACCACCCCCGCAATTGAGTCAACCGAATACCGGTCATCGTATCGAGGCTAATGCAAGGACTAGCACCAGCCTAAAATAATATGTCAGGCGCACAGCTGGGACGGATCTGGCCACCCAAATGGGTTTTTTTCAATGTCATGTGCATCTAAGACCTCACAACAAGATAATAATTCCAGAAATCAAGATGCCAGCAAGGAGACAACAATATGAACAGTCCAATCAATTGACCATGTATGTCGGCGCTTTGACCAGAGAGGACAGTAACCACTTCATCACCATCATGTACGTTGTTTTCTAGCCTTACTTGGAGGGCCACACCTACCGCCAATTTGAAATCCGTAGCCCATGTTTTGTATTTAGTCTATACGTGGTGCAAAAGCCGATACACGCATCTTGCGGTCGGCGACGTTACCAGCAAGAAGATTAGCACGTCACAATAATCAATGGGCCTGACACAAAAGTTCCTTGCTGTCCGCAACGTCGCGTGCGGTTGCTTGCAAAAGTAGTTGACCTAGGACGGTGTTTTGAAGTGTAATCCCGCACCTCCGCGCTTCAACAGTCTTATAGACAGGTCGCGAAGGCTTTGATTTGCGTGACAACATTCGTTTCCAACGACGCACCGCAGCCTTTCAATGAAAAATCATGTAATTGGCTAACTTAGGTGAATTCGAGAAATAGCTGGACAAGGGTTATGGTGTCCTTGCACCCCGTTTTTACGATACCAAGTTCCAGGCAACTGATGACACAGGAGTACAAGGACAACTACAGAGCACTCTATATCGCCACGCAAGCCTGTGTCAACTCAAAATCAAACTATCTCGGAGAAATCGTCTCTACTTGGTACCTTTTGTCCACCTTCTATGCGCGTAGGCAACTACCCAGCTAATTAAGTGAGTTGCTTGTTTGAGTATATCGAGATGAAATACAGCAGGGGAAGGCGATAGATCTTTCTCCAAGGCATTGTATGGCCGGCTACAGCCAGTTCCTGATGTGAAGCCTAGTTTGTTGTGCGATCGCACTATTGAACAAGGGGCCATGACATGGATGGATGCATCGAGGTCCGCGCGTAGATGAGCCGATGTTGGTGTGTCGTCGATTCAACGACCTATCGTGACATCGAGAATGTGCTTTGCAAGTTTCCGAGTGGTGCGGCTGGCTTGTATCTATGGGATCCGGATAATAATGTTGATATCCCAGAGGGAACCTGGTTAAAGTCTTAGCTTATTCATTGGCATCTGGATTGACGACCTTGTACCATGCAGGTTGGTCCCTGTTGACCTAGCGAATTCTAATTGGCGCGCAACCAGATACCAGCTGGGACAGAAACCACAAACTGCCGGAGTTTCTGCGCCCAGCTTTAAATCCGGAAAGACGCTTCGGTGATGTTGCGTCCGTCATTCTGTATCGGCTTTTTTCGTGGACGGCCTTCTGGTGCCCCACAACGATAGACTAGATTGAAGCTAAGGAACAAGAATAAACCGAACTATACGAGGCATTCGCTTAGGACGTATATAGTACCTAACCACTATGCGCGCGATTTAGTCTTTGAGGTGATCTAAATCCTAGGGAATGAATATCTATGGAACCATGGCTCGGCTCTATAAAGCTCATCATATTCCACATGAACTCACTAAAGAAAATGCGTAGTGCCGAGCCCTATCAACTACGCTTTATACCCGCCAATCAAAATCGCCGCAATGAGACTTTTTCAGACCAATATTGACCCTCTGTCAGTCGGCATCACACTCCTAGCTTCAGCTGGAGCTGTTGTGGCGCAATGCAGTCTTCCGTCGTCGTACCGCTGGTCATCATCTGGCGTCCTGGCTACTCCAAGGTCTGGATGGGTTTCACTCAAGGATTTTACAACTGCGCCTTATAACGGCCAGCATCTTGTGTATGCGACAACCCATGACTATGGTACGAGTTGGGGCTCGATGAACTTCGGTCTCATCTCTGACTGGTCGCAGCTGGGCTCAGCATCACAGAACGCGATGAGTTCCGGCACTGTGGCGCCATCGCTCTTCTACTTTGCCCCAAAAAGCATCTGGGTTCTCGCCTATCAATGGGGTCCGACCACTTTTTCGTACCGGACATCTACGAATCCAACCAACGCCAATGGCTGGTCAGCGGCACAGCCGCTGTTCACCGGCAAAATTACCGACTCCAGCACGGGTGCCATTGATCAGGCAGTTATTGGCGACAGCACCACTATGTACCTGTTCTTCTGCGGAGACAACGGCAAAATCTATCGTGCAAGCATGCCCATCGGCAACTTTCCAGGTAGCTTTGGCTCTTCGTCAACAATTATCATGAGCGACACCACCAACAACCTGTTTGAGGCTGTCCAAGTATATACCCTGAAGGGCCAGCAAAGATACCTTATGATTGTTGAGGCGATTGGTGCCAACGGACGCTACTTCCGTTCGTTCACGGCCACTAGCCTGGGTGGCACTTGGACACCCCAAGCTGCGACTGAGAGCAACCCCTTTGCCGGCAAGGCCAACAGCGGAGCCACATGGACCAATGATATCAGCCACGGCGAGCTGATCCGCATCAGCGCCGACCAGACCATGACCATTGATCCTTGCAAACTGCAGCTTCTCTATCAAGGACGTTCGCCCAGCTCTGGAGGCGACTACGGCCTTCTGCCTTACCGTCCCGGCCTGCTCACTCTTACCAACCCCAGTGGTAGTCCTCCTGTGACAAACCCTCCGCCCACCACCTCCCCGCCCCCCAGTAGTGGCACCGTTCCACAGTTCGGACAGTGTGGTGGTCAGGGATGGACTGGACCGACTACATGCCAGGTACTTGAGCATATTCTCCGCAGTATATTGACTTGACCACTTACTAACATGGACACAGAGCCCTTATAAGTGCACATACGGTAACGAATGGTACTCTCAGTGCGTGTGAGGGGTTAAGCTACACAAGATGGATGCTCTGAAACTTTGATTAGCGTTTTTCAATCAAGCAGTAAACTTTGTGGAGGAAGCCTCGAAGTTGGAGATGATTTGATATGTTACGTAGCTCTGCCTGCAATAAGGCCCCATAAACTTATTTTTCTCTTTCCTTGTATATAACTATTCTAGCGCACACTGAAACTGATAAAATTTGGTGCAGCATTGCAATCTCTGCCTTCCACTCTGCGGATGGTTAAATATCAGTTGAGAGATGGGGATTGCGGGATATAGCCAAGATATGAGCGAATGACTAACAGGACGGTATGCAATCATCATATGGTGTAATGAGGACAAATAATGACTATTTTACTGAGCTGAGTTTCTGTTCTAAATCTAAATCCCAGACGAGTAGAAAGGCGATAGTATCGCCCGTCACAAATGCATGCAAGCATATTATGTTTCGTCACATTTCTCTGTCCCACGCGTCGCGTTCCTTATCCAAAGTGTTTCTCAGCCGTCCGATATGTAGATTGCAACCGTCTTACTTTCGACAAAACTCTGCAAAGAAAGCCGCGAAGATAGTCTTGCAATTTGTTACCGTGTGTATCCTGCGTAGTTTCCAGCCTTGAGCCCCGCCAGCAGACCAAACATTAATCAACGCAGTTTGGCCTCGACTATATTGACTACGAGGATCCAGAATCACATGTCGTACATTTATCTGTGAACCGTAATTTCTCTCTCCCCGGTGGCATCATTGAATCTAAGCCCATCCTAGTGAGTACTTGCATCCAGGGAAACCGCTCTATTAATCTCTAGGTAATTTTGTCTACTCCTATTGGTAGTCTCTGGTCGTTACTGCTGGAAGGTTGCCCCGAGTGAAAGCTAGCACTTGCCCAGTTTTTTTATTCTTTTTTTTTTTTGGGGGGGTTTTTTTTTGGCAAAAGGCTGACAGAGATGGCTGTTGTGGCTTGCCAGTGAGACACTACGCAACGTGTCCTCATGATGCGAACGGCAGACTAGTTGCCCTCCCAAAAGAGCATTTCACGATTAGGGTTTTACACATTCTACTCGCAGCAGTATGATGAAGTAACACCGAGTAAATCGCCCCGCAGTTGAGGCCTCAAGCCAAGTGTTCGACATGAGCCAGGAAAAAGCTTCTGGCGGGTTGATAGAGAAAACATCTCCGAAATCGATAAGTGAAACATGCAACAAAAGCAATCCTCACCACGCCAATGCTCTATCAAAGCCAAAGCTATACCAAGATGAGCATACTGACTTAGTCAGAGACAAAATAGTTGCAGTCATGATGTCGAGAAAGAAGCGTTGACCAGCCAGCAAGTTGTCAATGGCGATAAATGCTGCATTGTGGGCAATCCGCCCAGCTTCATGTCAGCAGTCGTTATGACTCAGCAGGAAATATAGGTCACATCGTATGCGGAGCGAGGGCGCAGCCCTTGCGAGGAAAGTGCGCAGAGTAAAAAGGGCTCAGGAGGTACAAAGGGGGAGGGAGGGAGCAGCGTTCAGCTTCGTCATCACCATATACCTATCTTTGAGTTCGCAGCTTGTTCGCATCTCACTCTAGTGCAGCCGACCCCTGACACTTCACGACATAAACGGGCAGAGCTCTGTTTCTTATGCGGCGCTCAACACGCCGAGAAAGCTGCAAAAATTATCGACAAGGGCACGGCAATCAACACTGATGCAAACTTCGGACATGGGCCGCTTATATCTGCGATTCGCTCTCAACCATCTCAGATCGTGGCGCAAGAAGTCATGATTGACTTTCTTGTGCCAGAGAGCGCCGATGACAACTATACGGGCCGGGATCAGGTGTCCCCGCTGAGCGCCGCAGTTGAGTGTGGGCATGCACCGCTTGTCACCCGTCTCCTGGACTATGGTGCAAATATCAACTCATGTTGCACAACTATGACTGCGTGAAAATGGTTTGACGGCGATGCTTTATCAGCTCTTCATGTTGCAGCAAGCAATGGACAAGTTGAGTGCTTGCAGCTTCTCATTGAACGAGGGGCAGATAACAGTTTGAAATTCCGCTTCTCGAACGAGTCCAAGGCTACATATACGTCTTACAAACCTTCCGATAAAACGGTTTGGACGACAGATGTGACAGCTCTGCATACTGCTGTCAGTAACATTACTTGTGTCAACAATCTCATGGAATTAGGTACAGATACAATGTTGAGAGACACCAAAGGCCGTACTCATTTCATTGGGCCGTGGAGACTGGGAGCACTGAAGTATTGAAGTTGTTTTTGAGCCGGGGATATCCTGTTGACGATCCTGGAGAAGATGGTGTCACGGCTCTAGGCATGATCTGTGCCGCCTTAGAAAGAGGCACAAAGATTGAAGGCTTCTTGTCCATTACAGAAGAATTGTTGCGAACTGGAGGAAACATCAATATTATATACCCTCAAACTCTTTCCTTAAGGCAAAGGTGGTTGCTGATGGATGACTGGAGGGAAACATACGCACCTCTGTTCAAAGAGTATGCGGATGTCACCATTGCCCCATGACATAACATTATGTGACTTTATTTGTCTATAGTTTGAATAGCTTATTTCTTTCGCTAAAGAGTTGATAACTAAAGCTAGAAGAGGAATAGAATACCAGTTTAGTAGGAAAAGCCAACATCGTTATCAGGCGTCACTCCAGGCGAGAGTCGACCCGTAGCAACCGCAAATACGGGTGTGATATACTCTCCAGTTATCAAAGAATTTGAATTAGCTCCCCATATTGGCTATTTAGCTTTTGAATCTTTTTTCGTGGAATCTAAACGCCAAGACCTTTTTTCTCCTCTTCTGTGGTCTGCTCGCTGGGAGTCTGTTGCAAAGGTCTTCCTACTTGGTCATGATTCGTATCCCATTCGGCCAGCTCCGCAACGGGCACCTTCACAAGCTTGTGACTCTGTGCACCGTTTTTCAGCTCCAAAACTTGCTGGCGAATTTCGTATCCTCTCAGCTTGGGAATAGCATAGATCCAGAGCCAATAATAAATGCCACATCCAACCAGACTAGGGCTTTGCGTTAGTTTGGTTTCCTCCATCGACGATACAAGCGTCTCAAAACAGTGGATACTCACATTCCAATGCCAGCGACAACATACGTCGCGTACCAAAAGCTAACGTCGCCGGCAAACACTCCGCCGTCCGGCGGATACCATGGCATGACGAGGAGATAGACGTCCTTGGCAATATTGAAGATGATAATGACATCCCACGCTTCGAAGGTAGGCTGGGGCAGGTTTAGACGTTTTCGCCTCCATCGGACTACGTACAGACCGACGGACATCACGAAGCCAAAGAATGCCGACGGGTACACCTGCAAATCGGCGACTGAACCATAATTAGCGCAAGGAATACTATTGTAATATCAGGATTGTGACTGACTGAAGTTGAAAGCATCACCAGCGGGCGGCGCGACAACCATGATGACAGTCAATATCCACTTCACAAGATAGGGACCCAAGGTTGTTCCGAACGGCCTCGTGGATGCCCAGAATCTGGGATATGGCAGAACCCCTTGTCTGTAGGACCTCGTCAGTCGTTGGCATTGAATGTTAACATCATCGTACTCTCACCTCCCACATTCCCGAAGCATGCGAGAAGATCCAATTAAGACTGTCAGGAGATTGCCGAAAGAACTCAAGGCAATCAAAAAGTTGAGACCTCTGACTGCTCGGCCTGAGCCAAATACATTCTCGAAGAACAAACTTGCAGCAATTTCCTTGGCCGCAGCGAGATCTGCTTTTGGGACTGGCATGTAGCTGTTAGTGTTCCAGACTTGACCGGCAAGATTCCAATGTTGTCATCTTACCAGCAGCGAAGTAAGCTATGTTGGCCAATATGTAAAGTACAGTGACAATCGTTAATGCGATCCATCCGTTCTTTCTGATCTGACGAATTGGATCCTGATGAACTTATCAGCAATGCCATAATAATCAAAAGAGGTTAAGGTTTTAGCTATATGATTCAACATACCTTTACTTCATTTACCACATTGAAAGCATTCTCGTAACCTGCGTAAGAGAAGATGATTCTGTAAAGGGCATTCGTAAGGCCGTATGCTGTGGCCTTTCCTTCGAATGGGTCTTCGAAATTGGCATGCGGCTCGGGAACGTTTGTGTGTCCTCCCAACACCACCAGGCCCGTGATAGCGATGAAGAGCAGGGTGGCGAGCTTGACTACTCCAACTCCGTTCGAAAACCGGTAGGCGAATGTGTTGTTTAGGGCAACAACTGAAAACAAGATGTTAGTGATGCCGGAGCTGGAGTTGCGTAGTAGACGCAAGCCTTACCCAGGGTGGCGACCGTAAATCCAGCCACAGCAACACCTTTCAGCTGCCAGGGGCTAGGGGTCGAACCGGCTGCTCTGAACAAATATTGCGATAGCACTATCGTGTCTCAGTATTCATTGTAGTTGAATAGCGGTTGACCTGAACGTCTCACCGATTGCATTGCCACTGCTGAAAGATAGAGCAACAGACTGAAAAGCAAAAGCAGTTGGGAATAGCCATTTCGGCCGCGGCCAAGCTTGTTCGAGATAGACGACTTCGGACCCAGATCGGTTGGGGAAATAAGAGGCGAACTCAAGATACACGGAGAATGAGGCGATCGAGGTCAGGAAGCCAAGAGCCCAGTAGATCATGCTTAGGCCCACGGAGCCTGTGCCCTTGAGAATCGAGGAAGCTTCATGCCGACCAAATCAGTAAAGAACGATGCGGATTTGAGATGCCCCTTACGAGTTGAGTACACTCCAGTACCGATCATCTTGCTAATGTTGAGAAAGATTATCGTGATCGGACCGACGCTGTATCCTAGAGGGGAGCTCGTTTCGACCGGTGCTCCTGTTGCTTCCTGATAGGAGGGACCAGAGTCATTACCGCCCTTCTCGACAACAAAGTGGAGGCTTCCGTCCGTCACATCAGACTCGTGGCCTGAATTTTCGTCATGATTAACCTCTGGATTCCGGCGACTGAATGGCCGCCTCAAGAACGACATCGTAGAAACTAGCCGTAGCCTAGAATATTGAGGGTAGAGGAAGCCGGGAGACGGAATCTTAACGATGGTATTTGAATACACTTTGAGTCTTCTGAAACCTGCTTGGACTCTGGATCAGTTGAAACAGATGGGACGGCTGGACCCTATAAACAAGCTCATGACATCCCGCGGCGTCTCCGTCCTTGCTCCCGGCCCACCCCACAGACCCCCTCTTCACGCTCCTTAGCATCCTGAGGCCGGTTCTTAGCTATTGATAGGTGCCAGGACAATTTTTCCATGAGATAGCTCTATCTTTTGCTCCAGATTAAGTTCCCGATGCCACGAGCCGGTAGCAGAGCCCGTTCTGTGCATCGGTTGGTGGGGGGTTGCGACATTGCAATCTGGGGTCCCGATAACGCAATGTAGAGATACAGCAACTTGAGTGCGACGCCACATATGCGTGAGATGATAAGGTTTGAGAAACGTCGAATGAAGTGCCATTTTCGCCTCGCACCCGCCGAGGAATTTCCAAAAGCGTCGGTTAAGCCCGTAGTGCTGCTACTGTTGGCTGCTGATTTCAAGTCTCTTGCCGGCATTCGATGCCCACAACTGTCCTGTCCCGTGACGACGTCATTCGGACCTTGAAAGATGCCATTGATGTGACCGGGGATGCAGTGCAGCCAACAATACGATAGCCAGGCCGGACCCGAAGCCTGGGTTTGGCCTGCAGTTCGACCAATTAGATATAAAGAAGACACTGTCCACTTGACAAAACGAGTCATGTCCTATGTGATGCATTGGACTATTTTTCATCGCCCAAGAGCTGAAAAATGATATCTTGAATCGAGTGGGATGAACGAAGCATGCCTTTGAGAAGACAGAGACATCATCACGAACAACGGTGTGCCATTCCATATGCATATCTGACGTTTGTAACATAACTTGGAGACCTTCGTAAGATATGTTTCCGTTCCAAGCAGTAATTTGTGGATTCATTGGCTGATCTTAACGTGGCCTGGACAACAACAAACCTTCACAGCTGCCCATTCTGAGACGACAACTACATAGCTGCATCATCCATCAAGAAACCGAGCTGGCATTCTCCTCGGGTTTGAACTCTCCTCGACTTGCGCTGCGGATTTGAGGCTCGAGGGGAAACACAGACTTTTCGGGAGTCACGCCAGAGTAGACGCGATCCCAGCGCTCCTTCAGCGCCTCTGGAGTCTTCCACGCATTTTCGGGGTCCCGAAGCCAGAGTCGGATCAAATGACGCCTTGTACAATCAGTCAGTAATTGGTCAGTCCTGGTTTGTAAGGCATCACTTACTGCTTCTCATCAGAGTCCACAAAACCCCCACGGGCGTGGAAAATACTTAGATTGTTGGCGTACTGGATGTCACCCTTGTGAAAGTCTAGGGAGGCGGCGTACTTCTCGGCGAGGAAGTGCAGGGCATCAAGGGCCTCTGCTTGCGCCTCCGTGATGGGAGGGATGTCGGATGACCGCGGCAGACCCCAGTAGCCGGTGAAACTACGTCGAGCGTATTGAATAATTAGACGTTCGGACTTACCGTCAGCTGCTGGTTGGTGGTGCAAAAGGGGTCTTGTGCTGTAAGATCTGCCATCCTTCCCGAATCTTTGCCAAGCTTTAGCTGCATGTGCTTGCAATGCGGATTGAGTGGAAGATGCTTACTCGTCGGCGTCCCATGGCTCAGCTAAGGTACGAATCAAATCCGGCCTAGTTCTAGCCAACTCATTATAGACATGCCAGCTGCTTGACAAATAGCTCTGACCACCTTCAGCGGCTTCACCAAGAGCAAAGAGCGCAATCACATCGCCCACGTCTGTGTGGAAGACCTGCTTCTCTGTGGTGTATGCCGGCGCACCAATTCTGTGGGCATCTACGACTTTGGTGAGGTCTTTAATGTGTGCAAGCACTACATCTGCCGGTTCGCCTTGGAACTGGTTGTCTTGTCGGCCGCGAATCGGCGCCACATGGGAGGAGACTCCGGCGTAAATAATGACATTCTCCTCACGGTTGTACTTGTCGACGGGCACACCACGAAGGACCTTGAAGCCGTGGCCGTTGTGGATCTCATCCGAGATCGCGCGGAGAGTTTTGTGAAGATTAGGCAAAGGAAATGTCTCTTGACTAATTTCACCCAGTGGCTTCTTCAAGGCTATCTCATGAGTGAGTATGTCATCGTTTTCAAGAAGCAGCTGTGAAATCTACCTACATTTGAAGTGGTTTAGTGCTTCATCGATCTCTTTCTTGTCGGCATCTGTAAGGACGTAGTTCCAGTCGTAGTGCTCTGCCAGAGTGTTGCCGTCCCAGACTAGCTTTGACTCCAGCTTCTGGGGGAAACCCTCTGGCAATGTCTTTTCCAATCTTTCCTGCTCTTGACGACGCGTGGTCCGGGCCAGGTAGTTATCGTGGTTGGGGGTGTATGCGATGTCCGGTTGGCCCGGAGGACCGGGAAGTGATGGAGCTTGAACTGCAGCTGCGGCCATATTTCTGATGCTATTTAATATCCGATAAAAAGGCTTCTCATTGACTTGCACTGCGATTGAGATCTTCCTGGGGCCTATAGGCGCTTTTATCTTGCCAGTCAGACCAAAGTTGAGTATGAGACGACGCCCTAAAACTGACTCCGGCAGTCGTGGGTGGAGAGTATCAAGTGACGAACTGGCTCGGGAGCTCTTTCCGAGGTGGACACCTTGTACGAATGTAGTGATACTGGGAAGGTGAACCAATGGCATTTATCATATTGGGAATTGCATTTGTCAGACAATCTCTTAGTGGCACTGGTCCTGCTACTGAAGTAGCTATTCTCGCGCTCTCAGTGGCTATCGTAAGCTTTGCTCTGTTTGCCATCTTGGCATGTGAAGGCGTCATGTCGCGTCTCTTACGACTTTGCGGAGAATACTGAAACGCCATTCGACGACGTCATCTTCCCGCGGATGTCGCAATCAGAACCCAACCTCTTTGGATGCTTGGGCAACCGCCTGGGGCGTACAGTTGAAGTTTGTTTTCAAAATGTGGCTTGGAGCAGAGCCAAGCCCGATGATTGTGGCCCGGCTAGCTATCGGACGTTTGTTTAGTCCGGCCGTGCTCCGCCCATCCAACGGGCCCGTGTCTGACACCATTGACGACCGAGTCCCCACTCCGTCCGGATCAGTCCACTCAGTTGTGACCCACAAAAGCGGCCGAGAGGGATCGATTCCGGACGCTAATGGAGCTTAGGCCCTGGAATAGGAAGTTGAGGCAAGGGTGTTCGAATATGCGGACACTAAGATCTTGATTCATGTTCAATGTTTTCAGACGTCAAAAAGCTCTTAATCAACTTCATCACCCAAGCTTTCAACATGATATGGAAGCGGGACCAAATCAGGAATTGGTTGGATTGAGAAGAACGAGACTCATCAAACCATGAGAACTTGAGTAACCGAAACTCCGTAACCATCACCATTCGACATGACGCACAAGGACGCCGAACCCTGGCCATCGGCTCAACTGGTAATGTTGATAGGGACTTTTGGTCCTCAACGGTGCATTCGAAGCGGGAATCAACATTGCCAATGCCTCTGTGATTGGCCAATGCATTGCGCCGTCCCGGCGACTAATGCTCGGTTCTCCAGCCGAGCCTTGGCCCTCCTCCGGACCTTCCATCGACCCCGCATCCCCCAGCCCCTGCACCTTTCCACATCAACCGAGTCGGCTTCCGGGCAAACTTGGTACGACTATCTTGGCAGCGCGACTTGTTTGGCCTACAAAGATAATGATTCACAGGCGACCAAGGTACCGAAGTAGGAAGGTACTGACGATTGAGAGCGGGGAAAAAATTGATATGTTGATATAACGAAGCTCACGGATGCAAACTGATTTCTGTTGAGATTACTGCTCTCCTCTATAGCTATTGTTGTTTGTCAAGCTCTTCTTTAGATGAGTCAAGATGAGGCCTCAGCTATCCGTTCTCGCCCTCGCGGGTACTCTTCTCGGCTCCTCGGTGGCCCAGTTTCCCCCAACGCCCGAAGGAGTCACCGTGCTGAAATCCAAGTTCGGCGAAGGCATTGAGATCAGCTACAAAGAAGTATGTCTTTTTTCTCTACCGATGAACAGGGCAAGAACTAATAGAAGCAGCCCGGTCTATGTGAGGAAGCAGAAGGTGTCAAGTCCTACGCTGGGTACATCAAACTTCCACCCGGAACACTCGAAGGTGTCGGCCAGGAACAGGATTATGAGATCAACACATTCTTCTGGTTCTTCGAGGCTAAACACGATCCCGAGAATGCTCCCCTCTCAATCTGGATGAACGGCGGACCGGGTAGCTCGTCGATGCCCGGCCTCTTCAACGAGAACGGCCCTTGCTATATCAACCCAGACTCCAACTCGACTCGACCTAGTGAGTGGTCTTGGAATAACAAAGGTAAGACCTTCAACCCAAAGGTTCCATCGCTCACACGTTCCAGTCAACATGCTGTACATCGATCAGCCAGTCCAAGTTGGCTTCTCATACGACTCACTACGCAACGTCACCAGAAACCTTCTCGGAGGCACCCAAACTCTAAATGCATCAAGCCCTATCCCGGCGCAAAACGTGACCTTCCAAACAGGGACTCTGGCAAGCGGGAACAGAAACACCACCAGCTGGGGAAGCCGTAACGCTGCTATTGCTCTGTGGCATTTCTCCCAGGTCTGGTTCCAGGAGTTCCCTGGCTACCACCCCAACGATGACCGCATCAGCATCGCAACGCAGTCTTACGGTGGTCGGTACGGCCCTGCGTTTGCTGCCTACTTCCAGGAGCAAAATGAGAAGATCCGGAACGGCACCTGGGAGGGAACTGAAGGCGAGAAGTACATCTTGAACTTGGACACTCTTCTCATCGTCAACGGGTGCATCGACCGACAGGTCCAGTGGCCATCGTACCCCGAGATGGCATTCAACAACACGTATGGTATCGAGACCGTCAACGAGACCGTGTACAAAGGCATGGTTGATGCTTACCACAGGGAGGGTGGCTGCCGAGACCAAATCGACGCTTGCCGCGAGGTTTCTGCAGTCTACGACCCAGAGAACATCGGCATCAACGCCACGGTCAACAGAATCTGCGAGGCGGCCGAGTCATACTGCACGAGATACGTCCGCGACCCGTATCTTGACATCTCCGGCCGTGACTACTACGACGTCACCCAGGTCGACCCCACTCTGTTCCCGCCCCCTTTTACTGCCGGCTACCTCAACCAGCCGTACGTGCAGTCCGCCCTCGGCGTGCCGCTGAACTGGACAGGCAGCTCGAGCGCGTCTTCGTCTGCATTCCGTGGCATCGGGGACTATCCCCGCCCCGGCTGGATCGAAGACATTGCCTATCTGCTGCACAACGGCATCAAGGTCTCGCTCATGTACGGCGACCGGGATTTCGCGTGCAACTGGATCGGCGGTGAGGAAGTCGCGCTCGCAATTCCCTGGGCGGGCCAGGAGAAGTTTGCCGCGGCGGGCTACGAGCCTCTCCAGACGAACTGCACCTACGAAGGCGGCCAGGTCCGGCAGTACGGGAACCTGTCCTACATCAGGGTGTACCAGGCTGGTCACGCCGTTCCGTCGTACCAGCCCGAGTCGGCGTACCGCATCTTCAACCGCGCTCTGTTCAACAAGGACATTGCGACCGGGCGTATCGACACGGCGACGAACCTGACGTACAGCACGCTGGGGCCTGCCGATACCTTTGGCATCAAGAGCGAGATCCCGCCCCAGTACGAGGACTTCTGCTACATCCTTGACACGAGCACTTGTAGCTCGGAGCAGATCGCAGCCCTCCGCGCGGGCACCGCAGTTGTCGAGAACTACATCATGATCGAGCCCGCTAGCGAACAAGGAGCTGCCTTGGGAATCAAGGCTAGGGACATGTAAGTCAAAATCTCCACTTCCGACGAGTATCCAACGTGAATGCTGACTGTTTTCCTCCAGCATCGATGAAGCATAGGGAACGTGATTGTTCCTAGGAAGGACGATCATGGATGGACGACTTTCCTCTCAGATTCGCGCTCCCGCGGTGTCGAGAATGACGCTAGAGCTCTGCTATAGATAAGTGATTTGTATAAGCAAGCACTCTGTGATCGTCAGGGTAGGGCAGTCCATTAGAAAATGGGAACACAATCTAGAGATCAAAACTGAAGCTCAACGGCTTTAGATGAGAGGCTTCTAATAATCTATTATAACGTGGGCGCAATCTTCTCTTGTTGCAGACTGTCTCTCTTCATGCCCACGTGCCTACCTGTTAAATGACTAGAAGAAAGAAGCACAATGCTTCTGCCCGATGTCTGCCGCTGGAAGTGTCCGTTCGGAGAGACCCCTGAATGACAAACGGGCGTGAAGATGTTTCATCACGAGGGCAATCGACTCAAAAAATTCCAAGCTCATTTCCGTTTGAACCCGGGATTTTGTCCATACAGAGAGTCTTGCGTTGTTTCTATGACTCCCTACACAACACTGGACGCCTACGGTAACTGGGGCAAGAATAAAGATCAGATTTTGCGGACTATTAATGTACGTTTGGCATCGCGGGTGATAGACGCAAGTCTCGTCAGCGAGGAGGAACTCGCTACCACAGCAGCATGACCAGTATCTAACCTACTCCTCTAAATCGACCACAGAAAGTCCTGGAGCGACGTCTTGCTGTCAAGGTTGTTGAACACCTGCTTCGTCTCGACCAGCCCGTCCCAAAGAGGCTTCCCATTTCGTCTCGCGCCACCGCAGTCCTTGAGATACACCATCAGGTCCTTGAGGAAGCTGTCGACGAAATGGTACCCCAGCGTCGCCCCGCCGTCCATGTGCTCCATTCCGACGGGCATGCCCTGGACCTCGCCCAGTTGCTTCAGCAGCCGGGTGCAGTAGTTGGACACGGCGAAGTAGTTGACGCGTACAACGGGGCGGGGCCCCTTCAGCTCCGGCAGCACGGCCTTCCTGACCGTCTCGAGCAGCACGTTGAACGGCACCGCGTGGGAATCTCTTTCGAACCTTTCGATGCGCTTCTGGCTGGGCCCTCTGGCGTGTTGCTCGCCGTGGACGGCGAGCCACCATTCCGCGCTGGGGTAGTACTTCCACGCGTCGAGCTGCCAGAACAGCGACGTCTTCGCCGGGTCGGCCCGCCCCTGGCGCGAGGAGTGCCAGTCGGGCTCCGCGATGCCCTCGACGCGGGTCCCGTTGGGCCCCTTGACCCTCTCCAAGCCCCGTCCCATCGCCCGGCGAAAGTTGCTGCTAAAGTTGCGCGTCGGCAGGACGCCCAGGAAAAGACGGTCCTTGAAGACTTCGCAGAGGTCCTCCAGGAGCGGGATCCTCTTGATTGGCGAGTCCACGTTGCGCAGCGCGTTGTACATGTGCAGAGCGGCGGGGACGTAGCCCACGTCACAGCACAGCAGGAGGCCCTCCTTGAATGCCAGGTTGAGGATCTCGACCATGTGGCATCCGGACGTCCAGGGCGCCTGGTAATACAGGTCGAATCGCTTCTCGCTGGTGAAGGTGCCCAAGCCGACGATGAGCTCCTGGAAGTGCGTCACCCTCCAGTCGACGGTGGGCTTCTTGCAGCAGCATTGATCCTGACGCAACACCGGGATGGCTTCTGACATTGCCCTCTTCACATCGTTGACGAACCGAAGAGCAATGAGGCGGCAATTGGTTATGTTCATTCGGAGATCAGGCCACATGAAGGCCTTGTACGTCGACAGGAGCATGTCGAAACCAAACACCAGGCTGGGTGGGAGGGTTTCATTGACGTTTTCCAGCGCGTCCTCCAGGAGCGGAAGCAACGGCTCGGACACGATGCCCGCCTCCTCGATGGACGCGATTCCACGCTTGATCCCGAGGAGCTGGCGCATGCTTTCCTGCATCGCGTCGAAGACGACGTCGTCCATCTCGATGTCATCAAGTTGGACCGGGCGGGTGATGGGCCCCATGGGTCGCCGGACGATGGACCTCATATCTTGTCGCTGGCCGGCGTCCGGACGCAGCACGCCTGACTCTGCGTGGCGTCTGCAATGCTCCAACAGGTCGTGGGGGTGAAAGAGGCCGACACCGTGGGCGAAACGCCCGGTGCCCTGTTGCAACAACAAGGCTCCCTTGGAGCTGCCGAAGCGAGGGTTGACTCCTTGGGCTCGTCGGTAGTGCCTCTTCCACTTCCAGATGAGCTCATCGATTGATTTCGCAATATCCGTTTCGTAGAGGTTGCATTCAAAGAGCACGCCGGACCTCTGGAGAGCGAGGTTAGACAACCATGCTGCCATTGGGATGGGGACGTGGCCTTCGGCTGCGTCGACCCAGACCTCGTTGATGTATGCACACATTGAGTCCCATTTCTGTCGTACTGTTAGCGACGTGCATGGCTGGTCATTTATGTATACGGACTCACATAAATAAAGAAGGTCAACTCGATCCACTCTCCCAAATCGTCATCTTCGAGAAAGAGCTCACTAGAGGAGGCTGGCTTCTCATACGGGTTCTCCTTCTCAGCCGGCTTGCTCGTGGGGATGGGAGTGAACGACGCCGCGGCAGACTGTTTCTCAGCTTCTGCTTCGAAAGCGGTGGCGCTATCCAGATGGTTGAGAGCCACGAAGCGGTTGAGCGTGGCCGCCGGCAAAGATTCCTCTTCCCCTGGAACCCCGGCGGTCTGTTTCGCACGCAATGGCAGCAAGACCTGCAGGACGTCGACCAGTCTTCCGTCGTCAGCGGGCTCAAGTTTTTTCTTCAGTCACTTTTGGTAGGAAACGCACCTTTTGATAAAGATCTCATGCTTGAAGTCGGCGACGGCATCTTTCTTGATCTCGGCGGACGCGCCCAGGTCTCGGTAGATGTCAAGGACTTGGGTTCGTTTCTTGATCGCATCGATCAATGCCGAGACGATCGAACGGGGGACTTCCGTTCCCTTACGTCGAATACTCCGAGAAGCGTGGATAATGTCTTCGGTCGTCTTGAAGGACGCGAACGCGGCGTCCGATGCGTACGCGGCGCAGTTCATTCAGATCCAACTCAGCGCGTACTTTGTGGACTCTTTGTAGGAGCCGTACAAGCTGGTCAGCGACTGGGGGAGCGACGACATGGCCGCAGAGTATGGACGGTAAGATTCGAAGGGTAGGACAGCGCAAGCAGTGAAACAGAACAAAAACGCAGAATGAGAGAAACCCAAACCCGACTGATTTACGAGGGAGTCTACCGTTTTTCAAGCCTGTCCTGCCGTGCAGAGCGTGTCCCTCTGCTCAGTTGTTACGGCCGGACGCCGCTGCAGTTTGTCTGCAGCTTCCCGTCGCCAAGCAGCATCTCCAACTTGAGTCGTTGAGACGCGCGGGTGCAAACGGAGGAATGCCCGCATCGGATGTCGTGCAGCGTCCCGTTGCACCGGAGCGAGGCACCCCCGAAGCCAGCGAGGCGGCCGGCAGGATACCTACACGCCATTGGTCACTCTTGTTTCCTTTGTTTGGTCTAGGGAGACAACATGTTTGAAAAGGGGCCTCGTAGTCTTAGGGGGGGGGGGGGGGGGGGGGGGGGGGGGGGGGGGTTGAAGGCTACCAGAGAGGTTAGAAATCCTTGACGCCTCAAGTTGGTGTAACAGTGTAGCGCGGTTGGAAGGGCAAGAGCGGCTTCTTCTTGGCGGAGCGAGAATGGTCTGCAGGATATCACGCTTATCCAAGCTCAGCATCGCGCAACTGGCCCCGACCGACCATCCAACGGACGGCCGGCAACAGACGTGGCTTCCGTGCCGTCAAGCACTACGAGCGGCAGGCAAGAGGAATCCGAAGCCATCCCCAGACCCGGTGACGACAACGTCGATGACATCGCCCTCAGGATCCGAGATGGATGGCGTAGTCGTCCTCCTCCCTCCCAACGCCAAAGGCTCGTCAAGGCACTAGCATTTCGCGATATCAGCCTTTCCAATCCACCTCCCCTCGTCCATTTTGGGAACTTCACATGTAATGTACTGTAGACTAACCAATACCTATCAGAACCTCCCACTTCACAGCCACCAGACGTACTCTCAAGTCCGGCCGAAGGTGGCTGATTCCCACTCGCCGATAGTGGCCCTGTTTCTACGGCACGTAGCAATAGGTCCATGTAACCCAATTTTGAGCTAATTCCCATGAGAAGAAGACGTTGTTCATAACAAGTACGGAAGCGGCTAACATGCTCGGCGTCTTCGAGTGATCCGCCCGCCCCGCAGGGCTGCTGTTCCTCTATCCCGTATCCGCCCACGAGAGGGCGACAGCCAAAGAGAGGTCACGACACTGGCTTTGGAACCGAGTCAAATTGGCAGAATGGGGAGTCACTTACGAAGAACGTTCATGAAGTTCCTTGGTCGTTCACCCTGAACTTAACATGACATGAGTATTTTGAGGATTCGGGTCCAGCGGTGGCTGCCTCTTATGATGACGAGAAATGCACGAAGGCACCCGTCAATCACATCTCATTTTCCAAACATGCACAGCAATCGTAATGAAGCTGTTGTAGGTGGCATCTCGGTACACACCTGAAATCTAAAAGAATATCCTTCTCTAAAACACTATCAAGTTTTGTCGTCGATAACTGATCACGCAACTGAGCATTAGCTTTGGCAATTCTTTTTGATTGGGAGTTTTTCTCTGGGATTATGGTAGTCGCTAACTACTGTCACAAATTCTGCCTGGTCAAATCAGACCCCAACTCCAACCTATTAACCCCATGATTTTTCATATCTCGTGATACACACAATCTCCCCATCTTACAAGCCAGCGGCAAGGGTATATCCACCGTCCACCGCCAGCGTCTGGCCGTTAAGGTATTGGTTGCAAGCAAAGTACAGTACGGTCGCCGCCATATCCTCGTCCTTGCCGGGGCGCCCGGCAGGGACCTTGTCGGCGTACTTCTCCTTGGGGATGGCGCTCTTCTGTTGCTCATCGGCGGGCTCCTTGGTCGTCATCTCGCTGGGGAAGACGCCGGGTGCGATACTGTTGACGCGGATCTTGAGGCCGTTGGACGCGATCTCCTCGGCGAGCATGCGGTTGACGTGGATGGTGGCGGCCTTGGAGGCGTTGTAGGAGAAGTGGTGCTGAGACTTCTTGATCATGCCGCTGATGCTGCTGATGTTGATGACGGTGCCGGACCAACCGCCGTGAATCTCGGTCGACTTCTGCAGCAAGGGGAGGAAGCTCGCGGCGACGTAGAAGACGGCGGCGACGTTTGTGCGGTAGGTGTCGGTCCAGTCCTCAAAGTTGGACGACTTGGAGTCGAACAGGCTGGACTTCATGTCCTGGGCGCTGTCGCTCTCGACCTCGACGGGGTCAGAGGACACGCCGGCGTTGTTGACCAGCACGTCGAGGGACTTCTCCTTGGATTCGATCTCCTTGAAGAGCTTATCGATGTCGGCCTTGTTTGTGACGTCGGCCTGGATGGGGATGATCTCGCCAGCAATGTTCTGGCCGTACGTCTTGACGGTATTGTCGAGCTTCTCCCGATTCCGCGAGGTGATGTAGACCTTGGCGCCGTTGGCGGCGAGGGCCTGGGTGGCCATCAGGCCGATGCCGGTGCCGCCGCCGGTGACGAGGGCAACCTTGCCGGTGAGGTCGAAGAGGTGGCTGCGGGTGAAGAGCTCATTGCCCTCGGGGCCGGCCGTCTTCTGTCCAGTAGACATTCTGGCGTATTGGTTGGGGTAGTTGTGGGATGTGTAGCGAGGTGCAGGTAGTGTGACGGAAGATGCAATTGCTGTGCGTGAGGTGGACAGGAATCTCAGTTTGTTCGTGTTAGGGTTGTTGGTGATGTTGGGAAGAAACGAGGTCGAGTGCAGAGGGCGGAAGTTATAACACCTGCACCTCGCAGCGAGGCGAAAGGCGGAAGGGGCAGATGATCTCATAGCCGTCTAATGGGGTCGACTCCAGAGCTCCAGAGGAAGGCGGCGAGCGTCCAATAGAAGTGAGCAAAAGGCAAGGTGCGAGGCAAATGCGTGTAAGAGAGAGGGGGGAGAACAGAGCAGGTCGGTTCTTACTAACGCAATCCAAACAAACTCATGCACAGAAAGCCCAAGCGGTTCTTATTGTCAGGCGGGCGGGAGGGAGTCGCCATCCCCGGCCATCGAGATCCACGCGGGAGAATCGAACAAGCTAACAGAGAAAACAGGCCATTGACCTGAGCCTCGCTGGGGAGAAACTACGTATCAATGAGGTGAGTCGCGGTCGCGCGCGCGCCGCGACGGGATGAGGTCAGTGAAGTCTCCATGACGACACCCTTCGGCAATCAATCCCTGTGCGTCTGGCGATTGGCGATTGGCGATTGGCGCCGCTTTCCTCGCGGAGCGAAAGATCCGCCGCAGCTGCACTGCATTGGCCTGTCGTGTGCTGCGTGCAACGAGCTGTGGGCGGTGGGGGAGGGGGGAGCTGTGGTGGGGCAACTAACTCTCTGTTCTTTTTTTTTTCTTTTCCTTTTTAAACATACTACGGAGTATGTACCTTGGTATTTTTGGTCCGTCCCATTTTCCCCGCCGGGAGGCAAGTGCGTTTTGGTGAGCTGCACACCACGCATTACCGCATGGCGCTTCGCAGGCAGGCAGGCAGGCCACAGAGCCCCGCCGGTTTGGCCAGGTCTAGACCGGGGCCTGCCCTGGGCCGTCATCGACCTAAGTTGAGCCTCCCCCCGATGACACCGGTACGTACCTGCGCGTATCAACACCATCACGACATCACCATTCGGAGCCGAAGGGGAAGCAGCATGTAGGGCGTACGGTGCCAGAATAATTGATAGGATTTATTACCCTCCCCATCGCACCCTAGGGCCAACCCTGAGGCCTATCGGTATTCGGGCCCTGTGTGGGGAACCCAGATTCATCCTGAGGGGTATTTATTCATACAAACTAATACAACCAACCTGTCCATCCTCGTCCTGATCCTCACCTGACAGTGATGTGCTGGATCGCGCTCTTCCACTTCTGCTCATCCGTCCTGTGGTCATGTTAGCACTATGGCCTTGAAAATGTACAAATCCCACACGACTTACTTGTCAAACTTCAGGATCCTAGCCAAGACGGGAACCAGCTGCTCCCGCAACTTGTTGTCCTTCTGCTCCAGGAACTGCAGCATGATCGTCTTGAGATACATCGTATCTGCTGACCCTCCGCCGCCGGGACCGGGCGACCCGGCCCCGTTCAGCCCGGACCGGTTCGAGTCCATCGAGCTGCGGCCCGATGTGACGCTCGCGCCCAGCTTGCTCTGCACCGTCTTGAGCTCCTTGTTGACCTTGTCGAACCGCTGCTTCGACTCCTCCAACAGCCGCCGCAGGTCCGACTTCTGCTTCTCCGCGTCCCGCACCTGCTGCTCCGACGCGTCCAGCGTCGACCGCAGGTTCGACACCGCTGACCGCATCTCCTCGACCTCGGCTTCGGCCTTCTCCTCGACCGCCTCGAGCTCCTCGCGCCGCTTGCGCCACTCCCGCTCCTTGCTCTCGAGATCGTCCTTCTCGCTTGACAGCGTCTTGATGTCGCGCTCCAGGTCACGGATCTTCTGCTTCAGCTCCTCCGTCTCCCGCGTCTTCCGCCGGGCAAGCGTGCTGGATTCGTCCTCGATGCGGTCCCGCTCCTCGATGGCCGCCTCCATGCGTGCGCGCATCTCGCGCACCTTGCTGTCGGCGCGCTCGTCCACGTCGGCGAGCAGGCCGCGCATCCTCTCCGCCTCGCGTGACCGCTCCGACAGGTGCTTCTGGATCTCGGCGAGTTCTTCCTCGAGCGACTCCGACTGAGAACGGGCCTCCTTGAGCTGGATTGTCAGCTCGCCTGTCTGGTCGCGCATGCTGCCGAGCAGACCCTGTGCGTTGGCGTACTGCTGCGTCTTGAGGTCGGCCTCCTCCTGCAGAGACTTCTTCTCCTTCTCGAGCTTCTCTACCTGCTCCTCGAGCTCCTTGACTCTGGGCCGCAACTTGTTGGCCTCCTCTTGCACCTTCTGCAGCTCCCGGGTCGTCTTCTCCTGCTTGGCGCTGATCTCCACCTTTTCGGCTTCGGAGCGGCGCAGGTCACGCGCGGAAACCCGTTGCGCGTCTTCCAGACGAAGGCGGTTGTTCGTCTCGTTCGTCAGCTTCTCGCGGAGCGACTTGATCTCCGTCTCGCGATCCGTAGCCAGCCGCTGGACCCTGGCGACGTCCGCCTTGAGATCCTTTTCCTTCTTCTCCAGGTTGCGGAGCTCCGTGTTCTTCGCGGCAAGCTCCTCCTTGGTCGTCTTGAGAGCGACAGAATCTTGACGCAGGCTCTTCATCTCCGGCTGAGCCTTCTGGAGAACCTCGCGCAGTTCCGTGAGGTCCTTGTATCTGCTTTGGGCCAGCTGCTGGGCCGCACCCAGATCCGATTGCATAGTCGACGACTTGCTCTTGAGATCTTCGTACTCGCGCTGCAGGTTGTCGAATTCGTTCTGCAGCTTCTCGTTCGCCTTTGCGTCGTTTGCCGAGGATCCAAGCTCCTTCTCGAGTTCCTCGATCCGCGTCTGCAGTGCCTTCTTCTCAGCCTCGAGGTTCTTGATCTTCTCCTTGGCTACCACGTGCTCCTGACCGATTTCGGTGACTTCGTCGCGTAGCGTCTCAATCTCCTCGCGGAGATCCTCCTCGGTTTTGCGCTGCTTCGTCAGTCTCTCAATCTGAGAGTCCTTGGTCGTGACTTCCTCTTTCAGGCGTGTAATCTCCGCCTCCAGGGCCTCTGTATCGGACTCCTTTGCCTCGTCGGCCGCAGGAGGTGTGTCAGTGCCAGCGGTCGTCGCAGGTGTAGCAGGAGTTGCAGCCGCGCCGGCCTTCTTCTTCTTCTTGTTCTTCTTCGCGTTCTTGCCGGCGCCGGGTGCAGGGGTAGGGGTCTCCGTAGGCCCAGGGGTCGTAGGGGTGGCTGGCGGGGCCTCGCTGGCCTGCTTCTCAAGTTGCTTGGTGAGCTCTTCAATGTTTTTCTCGTGTTCGGCTTTTGCCTTCTTGATGTTCTCAATCTGCCCGTTCAAGGTCTCCATCTTCTTCTCGACCTCGGTCTTGGCCGCTACAGCCTCCTTGGCGCGCGCCTCCTCTCTGTCTGCACGAGCGTTAGATTCGTTGAGCTTCGACTGCACGGTCTTGGCGTCCTTCTTGGCGGATTCGAGTTCACCCTTGAGCTTAGCCTCTACTTCCTTGAGCTGCTTCTGCGAGGTCTCTAACCGCTCCGTGAGCGACTTGATCTCATTGTTCCTTGCTTCAAGCTGCGTCTCAAGGGAAGTCTTCACGGCAGCCACGTCACGCAGTTCGCCGGCCTCCTTTGTCGCCTTCTCGAACTTTTCAGTAAGATCGGCGCTGGAATCCTTGGCAGAGGCAAGATCAGCCTTCAGCGAGTTGACCTCGGTCTTGAGCTTCTCAATCTCTTCTTCCTTGGCGGCCATGTCGGCCTCGTACTTGGGGGCCTCCTCATCGTAAGAAAAGAAGTCACCTCCAGACTCCTCGGGCTTCTCCCCCTCGGGTTCCTGCGCCTTTTGCTTGGGTGAGAAGATACCCAGGGCCTGCTGCAGGGGCGACTTGCTAGCTGACGGGTCGGGCGACTTGATCGAGCCGTCGTCCTTGGTGCTCGTCGCGGCATCGACCTGTTCCTTGGACTCTTCCGTCGTCTCGCCAGCAGCCGGGGCAGCAGACTGCGCCGCCCTGAGCTCCTCAACCTCCTTCTTGAACTTCTCCACGTCCTTCTCCGCTGCTTCAAATTTCTTCTTGAAGTCGTCCTTCTCGATCGAGACCCGCTTGTACTCGTCCATGATCATCTGCTCCTTCTGCTTCAGAGAGTTGAGGTATTCCACCAAAGCCTCGGGTTCGCGGATTGAGCCTACGCTGGTGTGTTCCTTGAGCACCCGTTCGAAGGGCTCGATGGATGTGGCGCGGCCGTGGGCGATTCGATAGGATCGGAGGAGCTCTGCGATCCGTTAGCACTGTAGCTTTTAGCTGCACCCGTAGATCAGATACGCACCAGGATACGTCTTCTCCAGCTTCTCCAACTTGCGAAGCTTCATGCGGACTTCGGGAGACAGTTCTGCCGCAGCAGCTGCGGGTGCTCCCGCAGCGCCCTCGGCCTCCTTGTCCTTCTCATTCTCCCCGTTCTGACCCTCCTCGGGCTTCTCCTTCACCTTCTCGTCGCCCTTCTCCATGGCGTCTGCGGCCGGCTTGGGCGTTCCGGCGCGGCTGGGTTCCTCGCTGTCGTCGAGCGCAAAGGCCGCTTCGAAGACGGCCGGGTCGGGGTTCGAGGGGCTGCCGCCGTTGTCGTCCTTGGATGCGTCGGCTGCCGCGCCCGCCTTCTTCGGTCGAGGTCGTCTCGCGGGCGACTGATTGCTCCGCGAGGACGTGGAGTCGGACCTGCGCGGGGTGCCGCCTCCCGGTTCGATTCTTTGTCGTGCCTGCTCCTGTCGAGCCTGTTCCTCCGCAATTGTCCGATCGATGGCGCCCTTGAGCCTCTGTTGGGAACCCATCATAGTCAGCCAGCGCGGATATGTAGAACGACGACAATCGACATGTGCGGAGAGAAAAGAGGAAGGTTTGAATTGGGTCTGCAAAGAGGGTTTGGGACCAGAGACGAACCTGGAACATGTTGCCGATCTAGGGATGATGGGATTACCCTGTGACCATGGATCGAATCGTATGCTCTGACGGCAGGGTAAGGTAAATCAAAAGAGCTATGCGCAGAGGTCGATGCAGAGTATCGAAGGGCACTGCATTATTGGTGGCGCAAATCTTTTGCAGAAAGGGAGGGGAAGCGAGAACAATGAATGCGACGAATCCTTCGTGGTGTGTCGGCGTGTCTGTGGCTCGGGATGGGTTGAAAAGGGACAGGCAAATTGATGCAAGGGACCCTTCGTACATTGAATTCACAAGTGTCCTCAGCCTTCTTCCCACAGTAGCTGTTCCAGGTGTCTCTTCCAAACACTGCCCAAGTTGGGGAGCACGGACTGCCCATATGGTGGGGACCTCTCTGTGTTAGCGTTCAGCCCCAGCACTAGCCACATTTTGGCTCCGTTCCCGTGTCACTTCTACGGGTTGCTCGCCGCATGCGCATTCCGCAACCATCCCTCTCCACACCTTGCCATACCTTGCCATGCTACCACGATTCCGCGAATTCCCCAACGAGGACGTGCGCCTCGTAGGTGCGTTAATATGTTACTTCTTCATGAGCTGCAACTATGTTATGGAAATCTTGCTGTGAGTAGCTAGTGGCGTACTTCGCCGTGTAATGTTCACTTCCCGCCCTTGCCCTTGCGTTTCTTCGTTCCCGCCGCAGGCCCCTGTCTGCCTGTCGCCTTCGCGCCGTTGGGTTGGTCGTCGTCTTCCGCCTTGATCACCACGTCGGAATCATCACTATCCGACTCCTTGAACTCCTCGCCAGTAGGCACCTCATCACCGCCAGCCCGCGAGCCCAAGACCTCCTGCATAATGCGCTTGCCCTCGTCCATCTCGCCGTTCGTGGCCCCGCAGCCCATACACTTCCACGCACCGATTTCCGACAGGGCTTTCGTGCCCGGTGGGGCCTGACCGTTGACCAACCGGCAGTTCTTGCAGATGAGAGCGATTCTGTTCTTAGACGCGGTCTCGTCCTCGCCAAGGAGAAGGTCCATGATGCGGTCGTACCAGTGCGACGAGCCAGACATGCCATCGGCATGCGCAAAGTGCTGCGACTGAACAGGCGGGGGCGGCGGCTGGGCATATGCGTTCGGGGCAAACTCTTCCGTGGGCTCGAGACCGTTCGGGGATTGGGGAGGACGTTGTCCACCTGGAAAACCTGGCGGAGGCGAACCCTGGCCGGGGAAAGGGCCGTCCCGTCGCTGGATGTTGGCCGTGGGAGGAGGGGGCATGTTCGTCCGGCCGCCCAGGGCGCTCTTGTTGTGGCCGGCTCCCTGCTGCTGCCGCTGCTTCTTGTCCTCATCACCGGCGCTGTGCTTCTTGCCCTTGCCCTTGCCCTCATTGCCTCCATACTTTTCGAGGAGCTCCAAAGTGGTGTCGTATCTGGTGGCTTCCTTGAGCTTCTGGATTGTCTTTGCACGCTCGGCCTGCTGCTCCTTGAGGCGGACAGACAGCGAATCGATGCGGTAATTGAAGAGGGCAGTGACGGTGGTTCGCGTGAGGTAGATTCTGCGTGGTGATCGTTAGCACGTGGTGGGCGCAAACGGGGTTCCGCGAGACAAAAGCCACGTACAAGACCGGACCTCCAGCGACGCCGGTCCATTCCCAAACGCCCATGCTATTCATTCCCACCACGAGGAAGATGACGATCGAGTAGACGAGATACGCGAAGGCAAGGTACAGAGACCATAACACCCTGATGCGACGGGAGGTGGCTCGCGCGCCATCGAGTCTCGCCTGGGTGTCAGTGATCTTCGCCGAGAGAGCGGAGAGCGTCTTCTCAAAAGAGGCGGGGGAGGAGTCGTTGGCCTGCGATACTGTCAGTCAAGCGCCCTACCGTCATCCATCGCGGAAGAAGCAGCGGGCGGCAGAGGCGCAAACGTACCCTCCAGGGCCAGAAGGAAACCATGGCGAAGAATGATGCGAACACGTGCCGGCTTCAGTGCGGCATTGCCCACGTTGTCGGAACAGGCAGAAGAGACAGGAAAGAAGAGGAAGCAACAAACACAACCAATAGAAAAGGATTCGTCGGGAATGCGATGCAATGCGCAAGTAAGAAATCGGACGAGCAGAGCCGTCGTTATGACCCCGTGAGAAGCAGAATATGGAAAGGAGCGGGATCGGGAGGCTGGTGGCCTGGGAGGGTGGCGGACATGGATGGCGGGAGCTTCTGGAAGGAGAAAAAAAAAGGACTTGCCAGCTGTTATGACGCAGGAGCGATGGCCGCAGCTGTGGCAGCCGGTTCAACGGCGGGTGACGGTGAGCTAAACCTCAGGGCGCTCAAAGGGTGAAAGTGGGCCGAGAGCTCTCCCTTTCGGCTAATCCAGAGCTGTTTTAGCGCCCTTTTGCATTTGGAGCTCAAGGAATGCCTACACCAGCTCTTCACCTGTGGCCGCGGGGATCCTCTTATTATCGAAGAGCAGCTCACCACTGTCTGTTTAATTGTCATCTGTTTGAGCTTTTTCTCGAATTCGGTTCTAGAACATGGGTGGTGCAAGGAACAATCCTCTTATCTAGCAAGTCATCTGTACAATTCGCTGATGAAATCGCAGAACTTCGCAGGAGATATCATTGTGAATGGTCAAGATAGTTGATTGACACAATACTACAACGAATGCACACGATTGAGTCTCTGTCCACGCAAGCAGCACGAGGAGCTAGAAATATACGAGAACACTTCTTTCCATTCAACCCTCTCGCTGGATTTCCTTGTCCGGGACCTACCTACCGGCATGCTACCATACCTCACCTTCCCTACAGCAGCCCCAAATCATCTACCCAATCCAACTCTCATCCGCCTCGACCAAACTCCACGCCTCCATCCGCATCTCCAAGTCCACCAAATTAACCAACCTCTTCAACATGTTCAGCATCTCCGGTGTACAGAACACCCTCACTCGTCCCTCGTCGCGCATCCGCCCTAACCTCTCCCTGACCAGCTGCACCGCCGCCGTCTCGCCGTCCTCAGGCCGCGCTAGCGCTCTTACCAGCGCGGCCTCAAAGTTCTCATGAACTAGGCACTCAACATCCTCTCCGATCGTCGTTAGAAGCTGCTCCCGGATTTCGTCCGCGAATCGGCCCCGCTCGAACTCGAAGTTGTTATGCACGCTCTGCATGACCATGGCCTGAACCTCCTCCCGCAGGTGGAACCGCGCCACCTCGGGACTAGTCCACGCGCCGTTGCGCATACGCATGTCGCCCTCAGTGTCGACACTCCGCTTGGAGTCTGACGACGCCGGGCTGGTCTCCATCTTGACGAGCCGCAGACGCGTAGCGGTACGGTTGCTCTCCGGCGTCTTGAAGACCGACAGGACCGACTTGGGGGAGGATTTGACGACGGGGGTCTGAGAACGGCGATACGGCGTCGGCGTCGTGGGGCGCATGGGGATGTTTTCTGGGGTCTGGCCAATCTCAGAGAGCTCCGCGAGGATCTCAGCCGAGGTGCGAGGACGGAGCGGCGTCCGGATGAGGGCGAAAGGTGGCAGAGCCCTACGCGGCATACCTTGGTTCATGTCTAGGGAAGAAGGATTCATGTCGATGATACCGGTGGGGATCTCCTGCTCGATATTGCCAAGGGGGTCGGTAACGGGCGCTGGGCGACGGTCTGTTAAGGGCTTCTGAGCGCTTAGCATTGTTCTAGCTGTGGTGAGTGGCTGGGATGTGTAAGTATCTCTGGTGATGTTCTGATAGCAATCCGTCGGTTCTGTATCTAAGCCGAGCGCTATATAGACCCCAAGCTATGTTTTGGCCTTTTGGTGACTCTGGCGAAGTCATCGTGAGTCTGCACAGATAGATTTCCAGCGCAGTCATCATTTTAATGATGAACATGATGCAAAGGGGGAAAGTTCACGGGGACAGTCTCAATGGATCGCTTGATCCAAGACACCAACCTCCATCAGATGCAGTGTTTCTTCCCTCAGTCAGATATAGGCTTGCGCTTTCGACGACACGTCATATTGACAGGCGCATTCGTGCACAAAACCTGCAGGTCGTGACTCGGCGCCGTTGGAAGTTTGTCGCCCATGTTAGCGAACTGCACACCGGCGTGGAGCCAACCGGCAGGGAGAAGAAAAAAAGTTCCACGGCCCGCAGCAACAATCCGAAATTGGCACCTTCGGGAAAGCGAGTAGCCGTCCGCCACGCCGTTGAGTTTGGGTAAGAAAAAGCAAGTCACCGCATTCGGACGAACCGAATAACAATCAAGGCTTCTGCTCGAACGCCAACTCAACTCAAAACTCAGCGTGGTGCGTGAGCCCCCTTTCCTGACGGAAGTTAGGCCCTCTGGACGTGACTGCAGGGTCCTGTATGTGCGTTTGCTGCTCAGATCCTGCAGGTGTATCCGTCCGGGACACCATCCGGTGGCGAATAGGCGGCAGCCTCGTGGTGCGTATAGTCGTGTACGGACGAGAAAGATGCGTTACCGTCTTCTTTTCTTTTCCCGGCTGCGTGTCATTGCAATACTGGATAAGTGATTCGCCGGGCGCGGCAGCTTCAGATCGCTCCATCCCCACCTTCGGAATTTCTCCTGTTGGAAGTTGGCGACTGGTAGAGGCGGGCGGGAGCGCCAGTTTGGATCCCTTTGCGCACGTTGAATTCGACGAATGGATGGAGAAGGCTGTTGCATGGCCAGCAGGGCCCGAGGTCCAAACGTACGGCGAGTGGCACCTTCGGGATTTGAAAAGCGTCTGGCGGGTTTGCTGATGAGCGGATGCACACCGCACACGTGTGTCCGCTAAACATCCTACAATGCCAGAATGTGCCCGTTTCTTGCATCTATTGGAAGTATTCGGATCAGCAGCAATTCCTTCTGAAAGCGGCAGGCAGAAACAAGAGGTTGACTCTATGCCTGGCCCAGTTCCGCCACTTGGTCCAGGCGCCAATTGCTTCACTTAGTGCTCGTTGTTGTCATTGTCGGCGAAGTAACAAATGAAATATGATACTTTGACGTTGTATTTTTCAGGGGGGGTTGAGAGTAGAAGACCTCGCCCAGACCAAGATGGGGCTCTCCTTAGACAGGCCGGCTGAGGGTTCGGGCTTGGAGTTGCAGGAGCTCGAGCTGAAGCTTGAGCTGGACTCTGCGAGGATGTATGTAAGTGAGGAGAAGCGAGCTTAGGATGGAAGCGAGTGCAGGGGACAGGGTAGGACAAGAGCTATCCGCCGTGTCGATCAGTACTCGCCATGGTAGGCATGAGGTAGGATGAGAGGCACTCCGCAGGCGATCCCGCTGCACCGTTGCACATCCTCTTGTCCATCAGTGAGCGCCTCGTAATGTTGATGTTGTTTGGTTAAAACTGACTGACTTGGATGGGTTGACAACAGCGAGCGTCCTTCTAGCATCGTATCTGGGCTTGCACATGTCAAGGTCCGGTTCAGGGATAGCGTCGCAGTCATCGAGTCCCTTGGACGGAGATGAATGCGAGATATCCACTCACTGCATGCCGTCACAAAAAACGGGCATCAACGGCCGGCCGGGACCCGGGAAGGAAAAGAGAGAGAACTGACCTAGGCATCCATCCGCAAGGCGCTAGAAAAGAAAACAAAATAAGACAAAAGATGGAGATTTCGAAAATGGATCGAAGATGGATCGAGAACACGGCCACTTGAGAAAATTCAGAAGGAGCACGGGAACAATCGGGAGGGGTCCTGCCAGAACCACCGGAACATGTCGACCGTGTACCTCTGCTGCAGAATCCGCAGGCAGGGTACTTGCGGCGCGACCTGGCCCTCCCATTGGCTCCGGTCTGGGCCGGGCCACTCGGCGCTCGTTCGATTCTCTGGGCGGATGGGCTGTTGGCTTTGCCCGTTCGACACTGCAGGAAAATCAGACCACCTTGACTCGTTCTCGAACCAAACCACGCCCTCCACGCCCCCGATATGCACCAGACCTTGAAACCAGCGCCTCAGTCACTCTTCTCACTCATCTCGTTGTGTGCGCCGGCGCGCCCCTTCATGTCCGCGATGCGGTCCATTTACTCCAGGGACCGAGGGGCCCGTTCACTCAGCCTCAGCGACTCTGTGCAGACCTTTTCGTGCAATACCCTCCCATGCATTGTCGAGAATGAGCGAGGCTCCATCGGACTGCCTCGACTCCAGTCCCCCGGCGATGTGCTGCCATTCGAAGCGATGACAGGTGCCTCGTTCTATCTATGGCATCACTCTTCCTTTGCCGAGGACTGGCGGGGCTTTCACCCTCCCGTGCAAGAAATCCTTTGGCTCTGTAGCTCGGTATCTTCGGGGTCTGAGTGAGCAACGGTCGCCATGCTCCTCGCTCATAGCTCCCAGTATTGCACGGGTGTTAATTGCAGATAGCACCAGCCTCGCTGCCGACCACTCGGGTCACGTCTGGGGGATCATCCTGGGGCCATCGCACTCCGGCTGCGAGGCGCACATCACCAGCAAATCGTTGCCTCCTGGGTCGAATTGCCCGGTAAGGCATGACACGCCGTGAAGCCTTCGAATCCTCTGCCCTCAACACGACCGGGTCCTGGAACTTCTGCTGCCCGTGCCAGGGAAGTGGACTCGGGGCGCGCGTGGGTGGGAGGGGACCCTGGAGATCTCGATCGCACGCTGCCTGCCGTGGGCCACCACGAGCTGTCAAACAGGCGCCGAGCAAAAGAGACATCTGCAACGGCCGCCGGAAACAGCAGCGAGAACTTCATCCAGCAGGGAAACTAAACATCTTCAACATCAAGCAACGACGTCAGTCGCGGTGTCCACTGCACCAATTCATGGCCATCATGCACGTCAGGAGACGTCCTGACCACCTTGAATCCACCCCTTTGCCGGTTTACCACGAAGCCCTCACCGGCGCCGTCCGCCAATTAGGTAATGCTCGACGTCCAAATTCGACGGCTTCATTGCGCGCAATTCAACTAGTAACACGCCCCTCCCCCCATCTCGGTCAGCTTGTACGGGATCTTGGGTTTCGTCTTTGGTCTTGGGAATGCTTGGGCGCAGTTTGACAGGTTTGGGTGCCTTTCGGGGTCCTCAATCCAGATTCGCTGCCCTTCGCCCATCACACGAGATTGAAGGCATGGGCTGCACCACAACTAAGATCAACATGTCCGGTTTCCAAGGCTTTCGGGCAATACTTGTAGATGAACCGCTACCTGCCCGAGTCACTATCATCAGATCTCATGCAAGATGATGGCGGCGTCTACACTAGAATCAGAGAATGCCGTCTCAGGTGGTGGCAGATTATCGCGATGAAGGCGCTCGCTTCCGATGCCCTATGGCCTTATGGGCATTCCGCAATTTAGTCAAAATGGCCGTCTCGCAAAGTTGGCGAGCAGTCTCCCAGTCCCGCCAAGCTCCCGATATGCCCCTCCATCGTTCTATTCTCTTTCCATCTCGTCGTGTCCCGTTCCGGGATTTGCACTAACACACCCCTGACCCTGCTATCCCTTGCTATACCCTGCCCTGGTTTGTGAGTTTCACTCGGACACTTAGTATAGACACCCCTTTTTGCTTTTGCGCCTAGCCGAGTTCGGGCTGGGCGTGGGCAGTTCGGCAGCACCAAACAGCTTTCAGCCCAGTCCCGAACATTTTCGTATGCAGTGCGTATTCCCATGAAAAACTTCTCTACTGGGAGCATGTGCTGCAAGTTTACAGTCATCCACATACAAACGCAGGTCTCAATTTGCCCCTGAGCCCATATTGTGCTGCACTTATATGCATAAGCATAAGAGTGTAGCACATAGAGCATAGACTTCCTTGCTAGTTCTGACATACAGGCGTACAACTCGCATCTCGAGAAGTCGTTGGGGAACCGGATACCCACCCGGTCATGCACAATACGCGCACCGAGCTGGTTCGGCGAGTAAAGGTAGCTACCCGGCGGCCCTGCTCGCAGTCGAGCACTGTGTGTGTGTGTGTGTGTGTGTGTGTGTGTGTGTGTGGTGCCATCCCTGGCCTCTCCCAGGTCTCCCTCTTTGCATCCTTACCAGGCACGCCGCACGCCGTCCGTATGTATGGACCGCTTGCTCTTCACACCCAGGCCCGGCGGACCAGCCCCCCTGATGCATGTGTCAAAGAGACTCCCCACACCACATCTTATGTCAATCATCAGTCTTTCCACCGTCGGATCCGTCCGCCCGCACCACAGACCAAAGTACGGCCCCCCAGCACCACATCAGCCTTGGAGCCCTCGCCGTCATACCTTTTTTGTCACATTTCCCTCCGTCGACCACCTCGTGCCCATCGCTCTGTCGTATGACGAACCCGTCCATCGCCAGTTTTATCGCCGTTCTAACCCGCACCCGCCTTACCATCACCCCCAATCTCACAACCCACCCTAGCCGCATCCCAGCCGGGAGCTGGACCCCGGCTCATGGCTCAAAGTTTTATATCCCTGGCCGTTGTGTCTGCCCGTGTTCACTTGTCTAGTATATAGCTTTGCTTTCCAGTCTATGTCTCCCCACCTGTCCATGCTCGAACCATCAGCCTCAATCAAGTAACATCCTACCTCCCTCTCGCCATCGGCACTTCAACACACAACATATCTGAACGCAAGCTCCCACCTACTCACCGAGAATAACGCCACCTCCCCTCCCTCATCAATCAATCTTGACTCCTCCAGAGCGGTCCATCGTCAGACCCCGTCCTACATCCCAGTCAACCTGCCCCTCCATGAATCGCACCATGGCTCAACAACAATCCTTCGATTATTACCAAATACCTCAGATGCCTCAATCAATGGTAGGTAGTGTCTTTTTTAACCCAGCTACCCTTCCCGACTTACACTAGACTTCGCCAATTGGTCTATTCCGCAACCTCAATTTACTCTCACAGCCCTAATCAACACCAACTAACACGATCATTCAGAGCCCTCCTGAGCTCTCCCCGCTCTCCTTCTACGACAACCAGGCCGACTTCAGCGCTGACTCGGCTCCATCCCGTGGCTCGCCCGTGTCTCCCGTCTTCCCCGCTTCCTCCTTCCAGCTCCCCTCGGGCAGCGACTGGCCCGCCTACTTCGAGAAGCCTACCCTCTCCCCGGACCTCGACGTCTTCTACGGCGAAGCCTTCGGCAGCCCAATGTCTTTCCTCTCCCAAAACCTCACCCTCAGCCCCACCGCCAACCCCGCCGATCTCATGTCCGACGCTGTCGCCTTCGGCCGCGAGGGCATCAACGACACCCAACCCCTCTTCCAGTCCCTCGATGCGCCCGCTCGCCCCCAACCCCAACCCCAACAACATACCAAGTCCCCGCGTCCCGTGAGGACAACATCCGCCCCCGCGTCCCGTCCGCAGCCCCAACAACAACAACAACAACAACAACAACAACAACAACAGCCTTCCCAAAGGACCTCCCCGCGCAACAACGACCTTAAGCGCAAGTCCTCCGCCTCCTCTGCCTCCTCCCGCTCCGCCTCACCCGAGCCCCCAGCCCGTCGCACAAAACACTCGGAGCCCTCCAAGAACCCGCACAACATGATCGAGAAGCGGTACCGCGTCAACATCAACGAGAAGATTGTCGCCCTTCGCGACGCCGTTCCCTCGCTGCGCTGCGTGGTCCAGCAAACGGAAAACCCGCAAGCCGCCGCCGCCGAGAGCGGCGAGCCATTCGACGTTGTCGAGGAGCTCGGCGGTCTAATGCCCGCACGCAAGTTGAACAAGGCCACAATCCTGAGCAAGGCGACCGAGTACATCACGCACCTGGAGAAGAAGAACGGGCAGCTGTGGAAGGAGAACCAGGAGTTGGAGAAGAGGCTTGCCGAGGCGCAGCGGTGGCAGAGGGCGCAGGCTGAGGCCGGGCCTTTCTGGTCATGAGCGCGTCGCTTTTTAGGTCTCCTCCTCGGCGACTGAAGCAAAAACATTCGAAAGACGCAGAAGAAGAAAAAACGATTACAACACTACATAAAGTTGTGTCGAAACGGCCTGTATCATTGCGCGGAAAGAGACAGGTCTGAGTAGAGAAAATCGTGGTATGGATTCCGAGGATGGCAAGCGGGCTGTTTACGACTTTTGTTTCAACCAAGGATGTCTTCACGGCATGGAAGTCCTTTGGTCTCTTGTCTTTTCTTCTTTTTTTTTTTCTTTTTCTCAGGAGAAAAACTTTTGTATACCACGGGGATGAATTGATTTTTCACCATCAAAAGGGCGTTTAATGGGAGTTTGGGACGAATGAGATCTATCTACGAATTGGTACATTTGTTGTATTGGCTCAAGCTGAGGCTTCGAGAAATTAGTTACTACCACTCCCCCCTTTTCTTGCCTTCGCATGAGAAATGCGAATAATGAAGAACTTTTGAACAACATTTTCTGGTGGCTCCTTTGGTGGACAATGGTGTCAATCTTCGAGAATTCTGAATCATTTGTACATTCCAGTTTCACATACGGGATTCTTTGTGACGGCAGCTGACATGGGACAAAAATAATAATAACTGATATATCCCCAAAAGAATTTGAAATGATCCAATTCGCTCCTTTAAAAGCCTAGCTATAATCTTCGCCAATCTCTAAATTCTACTTCTTTGCCACCTTTTACAAAACTACCGTCTACAGGAGTCTACTCCGACATCGGCTTCAGCCGCAGTTTAACATGGTCCACAGCTCGTCGCATCTTTGCCTTCTCTCCAAGCATCAGCACCGGACCCACATCCCACCAATTATCTTAGTCAAAGAAATACATACACGAGTTTCGTGTACCTAATCCTTTCCGGACACATGACAGCCGTTTCTCCGAGACTGCTGACAGCGAAGGCCGACGCCGCTTTGATGATCATTTGGCGGGTCATCGGTGGAGCGGAAGTGCGGACCGCTCGGGGCGGAGCAGGTTCTGTTTCGGCCGGGAGGCTCGGGCTCAGGTGGCGCACGGACGAGGCCATGTGGGACCGTTGCAGCGGGCCGAGGAGCATGCAGGGGATCGGGGAAGCTGTCATTGTCATGCAGGGAAGGCTTACGCTGAAGAGTGTCTCGGTATCGTATTTCCTCAGGGTGTCGGATTCTGACAGTGAAGCAGTTTCTGGTCGAGCTGCGCGGCAGGGAATGCATTGACGAGAGAGGAGTGAAACGGGTTCGGGTAGGAGTAAGTCCCCGTTGTAGGCCACTCACGTTGAGGGATGTGAATTCAGAGAGGCCACAGACAAGGAGATGTCAAAAATTTGGCTCACCGACTCTGTTTTTGTCCCATTGCACCTCATCAGGCTATCCCGCAGTTTGTACCATCCACATCGCCCGCTCGGCCATGCACAAGAAGGCCCCCATCGTCATGTCTAACGCCAGGGTATAAGTCAACGCCGGTTTGGGATATTCGGATGAGGATTGTGCTAGAAATCGACGCCAAAGCTTGATGAGTGGCTTGTGTATTAGCCGCACCCAACATCTTGTTTGCTGTCAACGTCGCCATACCCAGTCAGCTCTCCCTTTGATAGCGTTTTTTGGTTTAAGTTTGCCCCGAATCAGCCAACTATTGTAACTTCTCCAAGTATCTGACACGCTGGTTTTCTCTTTTAGGACAGGGATAATATCAAATTCAGTGGCCGTGTGAGCTAAAACCTTCTCAACTTGAGTCTCACCCTTTCAGCGTGGGGAGGTGTTGTAGATAGTCCGCGCCACGTTTTTCTGTGCCACTTCCCCTTGGCGAGAATTGATTTGCCTGTTCGATCATCACCCGGACTTTGTTTCATGCTACAGAATGGTGCCAGTATCTTATAGCCGGTCTTGGTTACAATGAAGAGACCCATTGCCATCTGGCTTGCTGCCGTTAGCACTGGCGCTCTTGCCTCCGATCAGGCTCACCCCTCCCCAGAAACACAACTCCCGGCCTTGGTGAAGTCCCTGTAGGAAAGAACTCGAATAACTCTCTTCACGCACGAACTCTCTTCGGCCAATTAACCTGTCCTGGTTGGAGCCCCGAGGACTGCGGGCCCGGAGGACTGCGGGCCCGGATGTGCTAGGGCAAGAGTCTAGGGCCAATGACATATAAAACAGTTATCTTTATATAGAACCAAAATTAGGTACTAACTTAACTACGTATCGCATCGCTCGTCATTGAGATCGTAATGGTAAGACTCGGTATCCATATAGCTCAATTAAGACAGAGCAAAGAGAACAAATCATTGAACACTAATCAAGGGGAAACCCGCGGAAGAGTGTTTATCTTCGGAGTTGCACTTGGAAATGGAAAAGATCAAATCCATGAATTACATAAGATGACTGGGGTTTCGACCTTCAATGCTTTGATCCTTTGAAAAATGCTTGTGATGTACCTCAGTGAAGCTGGACTTCCAATCCAAGACAGCTGTTACGCTGGAATCGTAGCTGAGGGTTAGTGTCGGCCAGATAATGCCCATGGTCTATCCGCATTCATTAGTTGTGATGAACAGGAACGTCAGGATTGATAGGGGCATATACTGGGTTTCGTGTCTTAGTCACCTTGGCGAAGACGCCGCTAGCGATGATTGCCTCGAGTTTGGCGAGTCCCGCGTTCACATGCTTGGTTAAAGGCTGATAGCGCACTCTCATAATCTGGCCATGTAGAGCAAATAATTAGGGGCAGCATGGGGTTCATCTCCTCGCCATACTGCCCTTGTGTGAGGAATGATGATAAAGAACAAACACGACCCATGAATAGAGCCCCCCCCCCCCCCCCCCCCCCCCCCCCCCCCCCCCCCCCATCAGCACCTGCCAACGACGATACGAGACCTACGACTCAGAGTTAGCACTGGAAACATCAAAACGCTACGTTTGAGGTACCACTCACGAAAACCACCGCCCCTCGTGCGTGCCGGTGCGGCCGTGGTCGCAGCGGTTCACTGATGCACTCAGAGCTCCTCGTACTTGGCAGTAGACAGCGACGTGCCGGAACCGAAATCATTCACCGTTCCCTTACGGATGATGAGCGTAGTAACCTCAGGAAGAGAACCTGGGGATGGTCCGGCTGTGAGCTGCTTGAGCTCAGGGTTGCGCTCTATCTGAGATTGGGACGCCGCCTTGGGGTGACTAGACGATGGGTGATCTTAACCCGTGCCTGTGAGTTGACTCTTATATTTTGTAAGTCTGTTTGAAACCCTGATTACATGTCTTAGATTAAATGTCTGCTGTAATATCTGCAGCTAGCACGGTTTAGTATATGCATTCTTCCACGTATTGCTAACGTCCTTAGACTAACTAACTACGTAGACTGATGACTTCTGTATTATGGAAAAGTCTAAGACAGGTGCCCCTGGTACCTTAGGCCACACTGACGGTTGTGTGTAGAATTGCGAGAGTATGATCCTAAGTAAGGGCGTTAAGCCTGTAACCTTCCGTAAGCTTAGCTACTTGAAGGCCTAGAACTTTAACCGTAAGTGCCTGAAGATGGGCATATATAAAATTGTACATCACAAATAGCAGTAGACTGGTATCTACTTTGTATTTGGCAAAATATCTACTAACCTTAAACTGTACATTCTAAAGAAATAAATAGAGCGGTGGAAGCGGTTTGTGATAACTTGCAGTGTGAAAAAACCGGGGGGGGATTTCCGGCCAGCCTTCATGCTGATCATTAACTCCCTCAAAACTCCCAACAGGGGAAGTTTCGAGAAACGGCTGGCCAGAAGCTTTCGGAGGCGTTGGCTGACCTTTTTCTTCCCTCTATTTACGGTTGAAGGACGTTCTACAGTCTATTTCAATCCGTCTTAAGAGTTATGAACGGCATTTCAAGGAGGATGGAAGAGTTTGGCCAAAGCTTCATGCAAGTCGAAAAGAGTAAGGATCCGAGCATTAACCTCATCCCCGACAACCTCACCATGGGCTACGCTTCTGTCATGGCGTCTTGGTGGCATAAGGCGCTCGCGAAGGGCGGCTTTGGGACCAAACACCGGGGCACCTTCAACAGCATCAAGGACGCCAGCAATGACCTGACTTACAACGAGCGTCACTCTGGCTAAGAATGTCCTCGCCGAGCAGGGTTTGGACTCTGGTGACGAAGCCGAGCTGACCGGATACCTGGACAAAGTGACGGGGCTGGAAAATATATATCTTCGAGTACAACAAGTGGATTCTTAGCGGGAAGGACAACGCCGGTCTGGACCTGCTTGGCAAACTGGTCGGCTACGGCAACGCACTCAGGTTGGGCGTTTCCAATGCCAATGAAACAGACAACGAGACCTTTATGGCCATAAATTCCACACTTATCCCACTGGCATGGCGCATCTCGGACGAAGGCTTAAGCCCTTTGTGATTCCAGGCATCCCCTATTGCTCCTCACCCAGCTGACGCGTTTGCTACCTCAGCATCATTGACAGCGGCGTCAATTGCGCCGACGCCCGCAGGAATGAGGACATTAAGAGATGTTTCGAGAAAGACGCCGTCGATTCTGAGATGGCCTGTGACGAAGCTAACGACCCGCGGCTACTTCTTTGTGTCGGCCCTGAAACCCCGCGATCATTGCACGGACGGGATTGCAACTGGCTCCATTTGCAAGAAGCTCCGTAGACTTCAAGGGGCCGGACTCTGGGTTCCAAGGAACTCCCATGTGGTCGCATCAGCAGAGACGATGTCGTCTTGGGGTAGGTGCAGGCCGTTCCTGTCAGCAAAGACGCTCAAACTATTCACCAAAGGCACGCCGCGTGTAGGTCTATCGCAATCTCCAAGGCGAACGGCAACATGGACAAGGAGCGGCAGAACAAGAGGAACCTGCATAAGGAGCAGTGGAAGGGTCCGGTTGATTATCTGCGTGACAACCCACTGAGGGTGACCGGAATTTTCGACCTCCCCATCTGCCGTGCTAGGATAGCTTGGGGCAATCAGCACGATAAGAGAAACTGGAATAAGGAGCGCAAATGCTACTTCTTCCCTTGTGACAAGGTGGACTTTCAGGCTCTTGTCATGTTATACTCGTATTTTCTAGGCTCACTCAGGACCACATATGGTGAGCGTGTTAATTGGAGGCCTTGGACACGTGATGTCTTGAGTTAGTATTGGGCAGACTTTGCCAGCTCTGTTGTGAGCATCAAGACGGCTTTTCTCTCTCGTAGGTCTAACCACGAATCTACTGTGCAGTACACATGTTCCATCAACGACCCGAACATAAAACACTAAACCCTGCTCTCAAACCTACCTTAGACAAGGAAAACGAGGAAATCCAACACATTGCGAATACCGAGCTTTGGATCTGTCAGCATCGAAAGAGACCATCACTGGGCCAGTGCATGTAATTATGGTAATAAAAATATAAAAAAGGTTTACCTCTGGAGGAGCAACCAAAAAGATTTGCACCACAGATGGTTCTTTCGCATTATACCAGCCTGACGGGGGAGCCAAGAAGGGGACTCGTATGGAGCAGGCTCTGGTAGTCGTAAATGAATGGGGACTATATGATAGAAACAGTGGTGCAGGTCTAAGTTTCTGGAGGCTATTCTTCATCGACTTTCAATGGCTTTCTGCCGTACATAACATATCCATTCCAGTAGGCGTGGGCTTTCGTATCCTTAAGGTCTTTCCGCGCATTGGCACAAAAGACTATCGTCTCTTCTTTCGACCAGTCCAATACGCGAGTAAAAAGCCCAAGAGTCAACGCCTCAAGGCCAGGGAGAAGTTGTTCCTGGTTCCAGATGCCTAGCTCTTTAAGCTTCTTGTCCTTCGGCCACGGTGAAGCCGGAAACCTGATTCGTGTAGTGTGTATGTCTTCGAAGCCGGCCGCTTCCATCTTCATCGGCAGTTCGCCTGTCTTGTCGACGGGGCGTCCAATTTTGTTGCAGGCCTCAACGAGGAGGCGGCTCCATCTGTAGAACGCAGAGTCCTCCTTGAAGGTGTCGTCATCGCAGACGGGAGGCCAGAGACTATCTTGGATCTCCAAGTAGCCACCCGGTTCCAAGTGGCCGTAGGCTTGAGCCAGTACGCCCTCCCAATTAGCAAAGGATCCGTTCATGTTGCGGGCGAAGATGAAGTCGAAAGGCTTGGTCCACGTCCATTCCTTTTCCAAGTCGTCAATTTCGAAGATGCAATTGGGTGGAACATATCCTGGTTGGATGGGGCTGAGGTCAACGCCGAAAACTGTTGCCTCTGGGTGCGCGTCGGCGTAGTCAAGGGCCCAAATGCCGGTGCCAGTGCCAAGATCGAGGACTCGTTTTGCGGTGGTACGGTCGTTCTTTGGGCATAGGCAAAGGCGCCGTCAAGAGTCAACATCCACAAGTGATTCACGATATCTAGTCGCTTTTGCTCTTGCTCGTCGTTCGGGAAGGCATATTTGCCGTCACTCATGCTGTGGTATGTTCGCCCATTCTCGCGGCGGTAATCTAGAATGCTTGACCTCAGCGAGGCTTGCGACTCGTCCGTCGAGCAGCCTCCGATCGAAGAAGAATCGTCTGCGACAGACTCATCAGTCTGGACTTGTGGCTGATCTTGCTGTTGAGTAGACATTTTTGTTTGGCTCCTTGTGCTGTGGATTGGATGCCGCTTATTTGAGAAATGGTGATGTTCGCTGTAGACAAGAAAGACGACCTCGGTTTACCCCTCTTTTCAGAAGATACATACATTCAATTTTTCTCCGCTTTCACAATCACATTTGTGCATGTTCAGCAAGTGATATGTGTGTTGTTTGCTGTTGGTTCGGTGTTGCAACTTCCATGTTAGGAGTGTGGACCCCACCCACCTGTTTACCAGGGTTTGAGAATCGCGGAACAACCCCTGGCCGACCGATATTGCCGATTTTTTTTGGCTTGCAAACGCCAACGAGTTTATTGTCTTGTTGTCGCGGTTTTCACATAAGGTAGGGGGGCTGACAGTTGCATCCTCGAGCATAGTTTAGACGACGTTCAGCCGGCTTGGGTGATCCCAAGCAGCTCGATTCATCTGAGTTGAGAGCATCGACCTCGAGTGGTGCTTTGGCTCCAGGCTTGCAGCTGCTTCGGTAGCTTTTCAAAAGGTGCAGATCAAATGAATGAGGTCTTCGGAAAATAAAAGCGCAAAACAGCATAAATTCGCTGTGTCTACATGTCTCCCTGCTGATATTGCCTATACTCACTTTATAAAGTCCAGCACTCAGGTTCTCATTATCTAGCTTCTCTTACACTTGTATCAACTCACCTTAGTGCTGAACCCAGGATACTAGGTCCAACCCATCAGGTCTTGGCTGGATAACATATACGACGTGTCGGCGTCGGCTATGCCGCCGAAGTAAGTTGCTAGGGCGTCATCAACACTTGGGAATACCAAGGAGTCCCGTTCGGCCAACCCCGAGAATTCGGAGATCATCTCCTCTGGGATAGGATGCTCATTGTCCCATGAAGCATCAAACGGATCGAGAGGTGGTGTTGCTCTGCGTTCGTGATCACTCTCCACCGCGAGGCCAGAAGTAGGAGTCCCTGTAGCTATCAGACGATGCGCATAAACCAGATTCCTTTCCTGCCTTGTCCCAACTAACTGGCGTATTGATCGAGGCATTGACTGAGACACGGGCTGCCCAGAAGGAGCGACTTCTTGTCCAGGCGTCATTTGGCTGAGAAGCCGCGCCGGAACATCGTTCTCTTCAACAATCCTGCCTTTTCTGATGGACAAGTCGATTGCCATTGTCATTTTCAGGTACAAACTCGGATTCCTCGCAAGATGATGGGTCCAATCGGTGATGACAGGCCCGGCGCTTGCGGGCTGGAATTGCGTATCAGCCTGGGCCATGTCGGCCGCACGCTTCACGGCCTCTTTGACCAGTTCAACGCCGTCGTACTGTGGAAGGAAGGATTTTATTGCCCCCTTCAAAACGGCCAGCTGGCTTTTGTTGGACGCTGCTGCAATGGGAGACTCGAAGCTTAACTCGCCATTGACGGAGGCCAGCCGCGCGCTGACGACATTCAACGCCAGCGGCATGGCGATGCAAGCGATCCTTGAGCACGGAAATCTTGTCAAAAAACCATATGGGAAGCCCAAAACTAGGAAAATCACTGTACGTACGCGCTGATTGGCAACCAACGGACAAGGCGACGCCTGGTCAGCTCCTCGAGGAGCTGCGTCATTTTGGCCGCAGCATCTTGCAGCTCATTGCAGCTCTTCTTGAGTTCCGCTGTCTGCCGGTCTCTCTGTGCGCTTCCATCAGAGTCTTGATGTAGGTAGTAAAGGATTCTGTAATGGTAAAAGGCGATCTTGGCATGACTAAGTCAAGAATGATTAGGCCTCGGTTAAGCAAACCTGTATCTTTTGGGCACTGAAACTTACTAGTAGTACATGTACATCAGGTTGGTGTGCAGCGCCACGGATTTGTGTAGTTCCTGTCTTTTGTCCAAGTTTGTCTGAGGTGTCTCTATAACGGGTGGGAACTGAGCACTAGCACGGATAAACCATCTCTCCATGGCAGCTTCGCATTGCTGAATTTGCGCGTCTTCCTCCTGACTGGGCCACTTCCTCGACCATAACGAGTCTTCGAATGGGTATACTAGCGTGAGAAGATCGGCAAGGGCGGCTGTTAAATCTGGATATACCTCAAAGAGGCCGATCAGCCGCTTCTTGCTAGCAGGATTGTAGACGTTGGACCTGTAAATCTCATCTTCGAGATCGGAAATGATCAAAGATTTGGTTGCTTCAGAGTTGAAGGATCCGCGAGTGATGTAGGGGTTGAAACGGGTGCACAACGGCGAGACGCAATCCAGAGACACACAGCACCACCACAGACGGCGCAGCGCTTTGTGGTGCCTTGTGGTGGCGTCGCCGGGTGATGCTGCCAGTGTGGCCAAACGGTCCGCATTGAGGCTCTTAGCATGCTGAATAGCACGCCCGAGCCACGTTTTGTACGGGATTTGATTGAGGTTGGAGGGAGGTACCCAAGCAATCAAAAGCAGTGCGGATTGCGCCAGTGTTAAGAGAGAGCTCTCTGTGTCCATGTCGTAGAGAAGCTGGGTGTCAATCAGCATACACCGTCATTCCAGATGCTGTCCATCGCTAGTGAGCACTCAGACACACCTTGACTCTTCGGTAGAATGCGGCTCTCGCGGACCTGAGAGTAGAGAATCCCAGTTTCTTTATGGTGTCGAACGGCACAAACTGCGACAACATACATGTAAGCCAAGTGTCAGGGAGCCCTGATGTGAGAAGGCAAAGGCCCGCCAACCCTCAGCAGGACGTACCGTGCAGCTGCTGAAAAGCATCGTCTGGAACAATAGCAACGACATATTGTTATCTGACGCGCCCTCTCTTTCAGTCTGGGAGTACATGTCCCAGAATTCGCCCTCATCGATGAGAGGGATGAGAGGATGGATGTGCAAGTAGTATTGCTCCACGAAATCGTCAAGCAGCGGACGCACAGGCACATGCAGGCAGCCTTGGGACTCCAGATAGTTGACATCCTCGGCTGGAATCCTGTGCAGATTGCCGTCAGTGAGAAAACTGAGATGGGAATATATCACGGTAGGTGCCGCGTGTGAGCCGGTGCGAGCACGGCGGCTCGACCACGAGTCGCCATTTGCCTCGCGACCTGAACCCGATGATTGATTTAAAGAGGTGGCCGATCTCCGAGGGAGATCGGACGCGTAAGTGCCCCAAAGACCCTCACAAATCTTGTCGCTTTCGCTGTCTGAGTAGACGTTGTGGGGGTGCCCGACAACCTCGTCGTCGTGCGTAAGGTTGGATGTCAGGTTGCGCGGGCTGGGTTCGCGGGGGAATGTGGATGGCGCTGTTTGGAGCGTGACCACTTCGACTCCCTCCGGAGATGGGATCTCTCGGCGGTCAAGTCGTCGTCGTTCGGTGGCTCTATCCAGTGGCGGCTTTGTCAGCGGCTGTAGTCCATCTTAGCCAAGGACCGTCCTGGCAGCTGTCGCATACAATCTGGAAGCCCTGCCGACCACGAGGCAGTTCTTGCTGTGGAGTTTGCAGTTTGTACAGGGTTGGTTGACTTTGTCGACGTCGCACCGAACCTTGCGGTGTCGACAGGATAGACAGGCCTTTGCGGCCCTTGCGGCCCTCTGACGGCCTGAGCCGGATCCGGACTTTTTGCTGGACACGTTCGTGGCTGAGTTGTACATAATGGTGACAAAAACTCAGCAACCATTGGAGTCACAGGGGAGACATCAGTAAGTGTAGTAGCAAGGTTGGGCGGCATTGAAATAAAGTGAGGGCCTAACGTGCTCAAGACAAGCTAGTCCGTCCTCGTGACGTTGACAAGGACATGCGGTGTCCGACTGTGGGGCTGGATGCGGATCATCCGGGGGAAGCCGAAGAAGCCGCACAGCAATGGACTCGGGCTCGGGCTCCGCTTAATCACTGGGAGCACAGGACCCTGCAGCCATTACATACACTAGTCTCAGCTTGGTAGAGGCACGTTGACTCAGTAGAACAGCACGGTTCGCCAGTGGGGTGGAAGGCTTCCTCGGTAAGCCGCTCCACCCGGCAGCTGATTGCTACGGCTCAATGGATACATAACACGGCCTAACATCAACCAGCGGGTAGCCAAATGGTGATATTGACAAGGCGCTGACCTTTCCTGTTGCATTTTTAGTTAGTTTACCTATACCTTTATATAAGATTTAGTCCAGCGCGTTGTGTTTTCTAGAGATGCCCTCCCTCGCCCACCTTCTCAACTACGGGTTCAACTATCCGTTCAAAGGTCGAGAGCCTCCTTGAGAAACGCAATTTGTGAGGCTACGTTTTTCTCGAAATCTTCTCCAAAGTACATGCTAAAATGGTTCTGACCCTTGAACAACTGCAACTTTTTGGGCTCGCGAGCGCGGTTGAACGCGTCGAGTTGCAGATGTAAGGGCGTCGTGACATCCTTCTCAGCCACAACCATGAACAACGGGGTAGGGGCGATGCGGTGAATGAAGGCAAGCGGCTCAAACATTGAACAATGCAAGAGACTCTGTACCGTCGCCAACTTGCCCCAAGTCTGGCCGCGGCGTGTCATTTCGTCCATCAGCGCGACTGCGGCCGGGTCCTGGAGTACTGCCTTGGACGTGCCTGTCTTGATGTGTTCGAGCGACTCGGGAAAGCTTGGGATTCTGGTTGGGGTCCCGGTGGCGATGGCGTGGGTGCGTTCTTGCAACAGGCTACCGGGTGAACTTTCCGATCTCAGGGAAATCGACTCGCCCGAAATGAACGGTACCTGGACGATCACGGCGGCGATGTTCTTGTTCTGGGCTGCGGCCATGAGGGCGGTGCCACCAGACATGCTCGAGCCCCAGTACACGATTTTGGTGTCATCAACCTCGGGCAAGGTAGTGGCGTAGCCGAAGGCATCGAAGAAGTCTCGTGTCTGCAGCATAGGGTCGACCTCGTCACGGGGAATGCCCTCGCTGTCACCGAAGCATCGGTTGTCGTATATGAGTGCAGTGATGCCAGCGTTCTGAAACCGGACGGCGAAGTCGGGCAGGAAATGGATTCTTTGGCCACCGAACTGTATGAGCGCAAATTCAGCTTCGCCTCACACAGCAAGAACAAGACACTCACACCGGAGTTCATGATGATACAAGGCTTCTTTTCGCCAGCGGGGAAAAGAGTGCCTCTGAGCTTGATGCCGTCATAGGTCTTGAATTCGATGTCTCTGGAGTAAGCCATGGTGACGAGGATGCTTAGGCAAGATAGTCGAGTTGGAAGATGACGAGGCGGTTAGTAGAAGTCCAAAACTTTTGATCTGTATTTTATTTTGGGTGTTTAAATGCCACCGACATCTTTGAGGACCATCGCTGTAGATATCATCGTCTCAGCGAACGGTGGTGAGGGGTCTCCGCTCGGCCCAGGCTCCCGCAATAGCCGATGGGCGAAATTCGAGCCTGAGTGCTCGGCTTGAGGCTCCTTTGTCTTCGGCCATAGTTGTGAATTCTGGCTCGTATGCTGCCGCGAGCCTCCAGACTGAGTCTTGTGAGGTCTACGTCTCTCCGCTGTGAGCGGGTTCTTCACACGATTCATGAGGGGACTATGTTGGGCGATTCTCCACAGTTCGGTGCCTCGGGCGGCTTAACTCATTTACGGTACCCGCCGACTGGGGCGAAGAGGGGCGGCATATCCGTCTCGGCAATAAAGGCTGCCCCTCCTTTCGGCCCAGGCCGCCCATCGTACCGAACCTCCGTGCGGACCCCAAATAGTGCGCGGCACGCCTCAACCAAAAGCCTTTGCGAGTGAGGCATGACAGCGAACAGCCTTAGCGGGAGGAGAAGCGGCACAATGAATGACCGTTCGGCAAGGAACATTGAGTTCATGTTGATCTGGGGTCTCATAAAGGTTGCTGGACTTCCCCCAGCTCTTAATAGAAGCTACATCTATTCTGCATTTGAATTGAACGATCCATTGCTCTTTTCCTTCACCAAAAATGTCAACACTCATTCAACTTCTTCACCAGTGTGTTCCGGCAGCTACAAACCTGACCAAGTCGCCCAAGGTCCAAGCCGCGGCGGCAACCCTCTGCCTCATGGGCCTGCTGCCGCGCATGAACGAATGGCTCTCCAATAGAAGGGCCAACAACTACGTGAGCGACAAATCCTGGGATTGGTCCAAGGAAATCATCGTTGTGACCGGTGGTAGCAGTGGCATCGGTGCCAACATCGTTGAAATACTTGAGTGCAGAAACGTGAGGACCATTATCCTGGACTTGAATCCGCCCGCGGCGAAAACTGGTATGCTCCTTCTCAACCCACCCCCTCCCCCAGTACAAGAGTCTCAGGTGCATGACACAGCCAGGGCATAGACTAATGTTGAGATTGGGTCAGGAAGCAATGTCTCCTTCTATCAGGTTGATCTTTCCGATGCTTCTGCAATCTCCGAAGTGGCGAAACGCATCCGGGCTGAACACGGAGACCCCAGCGTCCTAATCAACAACGCTGGCATTGGCAACGCGAAGCCGATTCTCAAAATATCAGAGACGAAGCTGCAGAAGTTATTTGGTGTCAATCTGATCGCTCCCTTCCTGCTGGTGCAGCAGTTCCTCCCTTCCATGGTAGCCCGGAACCATGGGCATGTTGTCAACATTGCCAGCATGGCATCCTTCAGCACCCAAGCCTGCAACGTCGATTATGCGGCCAGTAAAGTCGGCCTTCTTGCGTTCCACGAGGGTTTGAAGCAAGAGCTGAGGCATGTGTATGATGCGCCAGCAGTACGAGCAACGTGAGCGTCATTCCCTATCCTCTAGGACCTTCTCGTCTATCGTAGTAAGACTGACCTGTTAACGTCAGTGTCATTCATCCCACGTGGGTCAGAACGCCCATGATCAGGAAGCTATGCGAGACCGGAAAACTCAGGGGGCCCACAGTAAACGCGACGGATGTTGCCCGCGCTGTCGTGAATCAAATCTTCAACGGCTACGGGGCACAGGTTTGTGTCCCATCGAGCTTAGGCTGGATGTCGATGATCAGAGGACTCCCAGTTTGGCTTCAGGAGAGTTTGCGAGACACGACGACGCGCTCACTCTTGGCCGCAATCGAGGATTCACGTTAAACGCTGCGATTGTAGCTTATACATAAGAGAGAAGGGTCTTTCTGTAAAGAAACAATGTGGCCAAAACGACGACGTCAATTGCGGGCAGCAATTAGCGCCTTTATCTCGTGATAAATTATCTGCGAAAGTTGTACTAGGGTAAAAAACGTCAATACCAGCCGAAAGGTAAAAGGTAGCGATAAGAATTAGCTATTGTAGGTGATATGTGTCGTAGGTTAAGCTGTCGCGAAATTCAAGTGGCGCTTGATGCAAAGCAACCACGTGTCGTGAGACGGGAGATGTAACAATCAGTCAACTTGAGTTACATCAACTTTGCTGAAAGGGAACTCAGGCATGGGGGTTTTCCATAGGATGTGGTTATTTAAGTCCATTGTTGGGATATTCGGATCACCATGGGTGAAGTACGGCACGTGGTATCCACATGACGTACTTCGGGGTGGCCAATGAGATCACACGGATTCTCCAGCAGCTCTGGAGATATCCTCTCAACCACCCAGCCCAACTTTCACTTCATACTTCATAGACAACAACAAGAATAACAGCAATTATTACCACTTTGACGGTGACCGTTGCTATCGCCAGATACTCGAGTATCCCCTTTTCCACCTGTGAATCCAACATCCATGAAAGCTGTACCAAAGATAGCGCCCAAGAATAGTAGTTTCGCCTACTAGCATAAGGTTCCCTCTACCTGGTTCAGCGATTCTGGGGGGATTAAATTGTAGAGCATTGGCATCGTCAGGCCGAGGATATTTGGATTACTCATATATTCAAGGTCTTTAGGGTTGTATGCAAACAGAAAGAAATGCAGATCAACTAGTATGTCTTTGGCCGCTAACTAAGTACTATGCGCCTACCTATGTATCAACTTGGTAAGCATTAAAGCTAACCTAGCCTACAATTCACAGTAGAGCTGCATACAGTAAGAGACATTCTGCGGCTGAACTGAAGCAGTTAAACTGGGTAGGTATCTGTAAAGCCTCTTTTAATCAAGCTCTGCTATAAATCAACTGTCTCAAGGAAATCAAAGTCTTATAGATTAGACCAAAGCGTCTTACTTTAAGGAAAACCGCAGATACCGACTGCGGGTTAAAGGGTTGAGTTACCGATTCAGTAGACCAAAATAGAGTTTGACAGTCGAAGTCTAAAACGGCTCTGATCCTGGTTCTCGACTATTAAGGGACACTTTGAGAGTGTCTTCAAAAACATCCGAACTATCCGTCAATAGCTCAACCCTGTCTTGTGAACGAGCCTTGAGATGATCAATATTTCCCAACAAAGTGATTTTTTTTTCGAGCTATCTGCGCTCCCCTTGACTCGTGGTTGATATTAATTTGGTCCACCTACTGTTTCCCCTAAACACACAGCACATGGCTTCTTACCTTTTCATTTCCTCGTGTTTATTAATATCTCTCCTAAAAACCAATGAATGTCTCACTTGTTAAATCTGTATGACAAACTAGTCTTACTCGAACAATGTATGCAACATCTTTGGCATCTCAGACTGAAGGGCAAACGCTGTGTTCGCTATACATCGTAGATAGTGGTTACAGAATCTCGTGTATCAATGTAAGTCTCTTCTACTAATCTTACCATTTGAAGTCTCCCTCTTATATGAAGTCTATTTCGAATCCTTCCCTTACGTTTCGTTGGACTGAAAGCCGCAGGAAAGCGATTGTCAAGTACTGGATAGCAGCACAAAAAAAAAAGAACAAAAAAAAAGGCCAAGGGCTTGTGGCTTAGCGTCATTGAGAGATTGCGGCGTTGTCATTGGCGGAATGTATCACTCCACGAACTCCGTGTGCATTCGGCTCTTCCGGCTCTTCCAGGTTTAACCCTGCTCCGAGTGCCGTGACTCGGCGTTGTAATTAGATGTTACCTTATTAAAAACATTAAGAGGAGCCCAAGTAAATGTTAAACAGGGCCAAATCCACTTAGAAACGCTGCATGGGGAGGAAGGAAAATCAGACCGGAAAGATAGGAAATATACCGTAATGATATAAACCTGGTTGAGGATATTCGTCCTTGCTTGACGTCAAGCCAGCCACAAACCTCGACCTTGATTTCCTACTACACTTCACTCTTTTACTTTCAACTATGGTCGCTTTCCTTCGTTTCCTTTCTCTTGGCGTCTTGGCAGCCGCCATGCCTCTAGATGGCGGAGCTGCCAAGACCTGCGGCGGCGAGTTCGCCCAAACCCAGGCTCCTAAGGGTGCTCTTGTTATCGACGCGACAGGCAAGGAACCCAACAGCTTTACCACTTTCAAGCAGGCAGTTTCAGCTTTGAAGAACATCACCGATGAGCAGACAATCTTTGTCCATCCCGGTACCTACTCAGAGCAGATCGTCATCCCCCTCTACCAAGGTCCCATCGTCATCCGGGGTTACACCTGTGATTCACGCAGCTATGCCGACAACAAGGCCACTCTGACCGGTGCTTTGTCCCGTTCCTTTCCCAATATTACCACGAATGACCAGACTGCGACCTTACGCATATCGACCCCAAATGTCAAGATGTATAACTTGAACGTCGCCAACACCTTCGGCCAAGCAAACACCAACGGCCAGGCCCTAGCCATCAGCGCTCAAAAGACTGACCTCGGCTTTTACGCTTGCCAGTTCACCGGCTACCAGGACACAATCCTCGCTAATGTCGGACGCCAGCTGTACGCCAAGTCTCTCATTGTGGGCGCGACAGACTTCATCTTCGGCCAGAAGGCCACCGCCTGGTTCGAGAGCTGCGACATTCAGACAATCGGCAAGGGGTTCATCACTGCCAACGGTCGCGATTCCGAATCCAACCCTTCTTTCTACGTCTTCAATAATGCCAAGGTCAATGGTACCAGCGGCAAGGGCTCTCAGGTCTTGGGACGTCCCTGGAGGACATTCGCCAGGGTTGTGTTCCAGAACAGCGAGCTTGGCGATGTCATTAAGCCTGATGGCTGGACAGTCTGGAATGCTACTGCTCCTACTAAGGACGTTTACTTCAAGGAATTCAACAACAGCGGACCTGGTGCTATTGGCCCTAGAGTCAACTTCAGCTCTCAGCTTACCGAGAGCGTTAAACCCGTCACGCTTTTCGGCGAGGGTTGGGAAAAGGCATGGTTCGTTGATAGCGCCTACTTGTAAGGGATCCTGCGATTGTATTGAGTCGTATGTAATCAGAATATCCGGAGCAGACTTTCCACCCATTCCAAATTCCGCCTGTATGTTGTGGATGGCGTTTCGCCCATGATTTAGGCCTTGGTGAATCTCATAATCGCGGAAGGTAAAATTTGGAAACTAAACGGTCCAAACCACATTGACCTTCGTTGTATGCTCAGATCACATACATTAAGGACATGGAGCTACGGATGCGCAGTTCGTCTATGGAGCGAAAAGTTGGATGGAATGGGATGGTTTAAGTAAGGCCTTGTTTGCCTTTGCTTATGCCAAAGTCGTTGCCCCGACTCGCTCGTGACAATGGTACAGTGAGAATTCTGGACACCCACTGTAAGGCGGAATTTTTCTCGTAGCCCCTGCTTAGAAATATTGGTCTCTGAGTTTTGCTTATACCAATTGCGATTGCTAGAGCGGAAGTTTTCATGTAGTTCCTGTTTAGAAATATGATTGGTCTTAGATTTACGTATACCTTGACCCCTGGTAGCTGCAAAGAATATCACATTGACATGTTACTATAAAGCAAACCTGGTCTCAGGATTACGTTGATGCTGACCTATCTATGAGTGGTTATTATCTTCAGCTAACCAAGAAGCATTAGCGAACAGCACTATACTATGACTACAACACAAGTACAGTAGCTTGACTAATTTTCTTCCCAAGAATTTCAGGGTTCAACATGGCGACTATGAAAGCATGGCAATTCCGGTCCTCAGCTGGCCCAATCGAAAAAAGTACTTCTCTCGATTCGGGAATTCCGAAACCAACCCCTACCAAAAATGAGGTCCTTATTGAGGTCTACAGCACGGCGCTCAATCCTATCGATTACAAAGTTTTGGAACTCGGTTTAATTACCAAACTTATTTTCCGGTCGCCTGTCACTCCTGGCTTAGACATCTGTGGACGTACTGTTGAGATCGGCAGCCATGTGGATGCATTTCGCGTTGGAGATGTCGTCTACGGCTTATGCGACGGCGTTTTTGGCCACGAGGCACTCAGTCAGTACGTCCCGGTCATGCAAGATAAACTCGTCCTAGTCCCAGAAGGATCGAGAACCGACGAGATCGTATTCCTCGCTACCGTTGGTATCACCACCTACCACAGCCTGAAGTCAAACGTGAAAAAGGGCGACAAAGTTTTTATCAACGGCGGATCTGAGGAACAGTGGTCGCCGGAATACAGATTGCAAAGGCACTCAGATGTCACGTCATAACGTCTTGCTCTACAACGAACGTTGAGTTGTGCAAGAGCCTAGGCGCAGACGAAGTCTTGGACTACAAAGCAGCCAACATCATTGAACAGTTGAAAGGCCAGGGTCAGATGTTTGATTTGGTGCTTGACAACGTTGGATCTCCGACAAATTTGTACAGGGTGTCGCATCATTTCCTGAAGCCGAGCGGAAGATTTCTCCAAATCGGTCTAGGAATCAGCTTGAGTGCCCTGAAGCAGTTTCTTGGAAACAAAATATTGCCCGGCTACCTCGGAGGCGGCAAAAGAAAGTACGAGCTTGTTGTTCCGACGCCGAATAGTGCCGTTCTTCAGCAAATCGGGGAGTGAATGGAGAAGGGGGAGATTCGCGCAGTCATTGATACGGTCTTCGAATTTGATGATGTACCGGAAGCATTTAGAAGGATCAAGACAGGAAGAGCCCAAGGCAAGGTCGTGGTGCATGTAAAGAAGTCATGAGGCAGCCGATATGTTAAGGACAGACTGCCTAACGTTAAGCTCGCTAACTTAACGGTTCCACATCATTTGCTATCAAGATGGTTCTATGTAATCTATTTAGTGACGAACAACAATTCAGAATGAACACGGTTCGCCGTCATCTGTGCTGTTGTCTCATTGTGAAACACTGTATTATGTCCAAGGTCTACCTCGCTCGTAACACTAACAACAGTGTCAGTCATCAGAATTGTAAGATATTGAACCGTGGTAGTACTATATAGGACCCAGAGTATGTAGCCCTTGTACCGACCAGAAACTATTAGCTCTATAGTTGAATGCTTTTTTTAAAGGTTAGAATAATGTTTTAGTGCATAAAGTTAGTAGCTACTGTAATAGAAAAAAGTGCTGGTCTTAGTGGCCGTATTAGTGGTGCATTGTGATTTACTCAATGACTTTGGGCCCTTCACTGTGTTAGCCAAGGTGGAAAGCTGCAAATGAAACTCGAATACGATTTTGAACAAGACATGTTTCGTCTTCTTTGCAAATGTCTGCAACAAAACGGAAAAGCCCTTCGAACTCCACATCGAACCTCGGCAAAGATCAACTTCTTAAACAATCCATAACGGTTCGAACTAACAATTTGTGTTCAGCGACTCGGTTACTTTCACAACCTCAAACCCCTGCCCTTGCGAGATCAACCACCCTCGGACTGGTAGCCAACCAGTAGTGGGCAACCACTAATGGGTGACTACGAAGTCGAGGACAAGAACTGCGCATCTCTATAGCTCATGAGGACGGTTACCCCGCGTACGGAATCATGACTTGGCAGACGCCCCTCTGAAGAAGTAACGGCCCCCGCACGCCTATTGCAGACTTTCCTAACCCCGGTTGGGTAGATGATCGACTGTCGCACCAATACTACGTAGTTGTACACCGTTGTTTCTGCAGACCCGGCATCCAAGAGTAGCCAGCAAGTACGGACCAACAATCGTAATCTGCTTGCGGGGCTCCTTCTCCTAAAGGCCAGGTTACAAGCGCAATTGCGGATCCTACCAAGAGCTGCGGATAAGCACGGTAGCAGATCACGGTAATTAGTTCATCGTCGTGAAGCAGCGTGAATATTTGATTGAAATAAATGCTAGATGCATATTGCTAGTATTTGTTTTCTTGCAAGCTCACCCAAACAATTCACCGACGTAAGCATCACAACTATGAGGCTCTCTCATACTTTGTTTCAAACTTTTTTGGCTTTTGGGTCTGTCCATGGCTCGGCCATCGAGGATTGCGAATCCTTGGCAAGCCGGCTGAACCTCCAAAGCACAACAGTACACGATACAACTTTCATCTCAGCAGGAACTAATATTTCACTTCCCAATAACCACCCATCATGCGCTATTCCATTCCAAATTGCTGACGTCGACATCTGCCGTGTTGTTTTTCTTACAAAAACCGGGCCCCAAAGCAATGTGTCCCTCGAAGCCTGGCTCCCACTTGAGTGGAGCGGCCGGTTCTTGGGCACTGGGAATGGCGGCATGAACGGTTGCATCAAATACGGAGACCTCAACTACGGAGCCTCGCACCAATTTGCCACCATTGGAACTAATAACGGCCACGACGGAACCTCAGGTTCTCCATTTTACAATAACCCCGGTGTTGTTGAGGATTACATCTATCGCGCAGTACATCTCGAAGCCGAGCTAGGCAAAGCGATCGCTCAGGAGTTTTACGGCAAGAAGCACACAAAAGCCTACTATATCGGCTGCTCTACAGGCGGCAGGCAAGGCTTCAAAGAGGCACAGACATTCCCGGGCGACTTTGATGGCATCGTTGCCGGTGCTCCCGCTTTCGATTTCAACGGCCTCATGTACTGGACCGGCCAGCTGTTTCTCAAAACTGGGACTAGTGAGACCTCCAGGTTTCTCTCACCCGTCCAGTGGGAGTTGGTGTATGCGGACCTTTTGAGACAGTGTGACGGTTTGGACGGCTTAGAGGACGGCATTCTTGAAGATCCGAGTCTCTGCCAGTATCGGCCCGAAGGGCTTATTTGCTCTGGTGGTCCATCAGAGACATGTTTGAGTGAAGAGCAGGCTGCTACGGTCCGGGCAGTCTTTTCTCCAGTTTACGACTCAGAAGGTCAACTTATCTATCCTCGACTGCAGCCAGGGTCAAACGCAACGGACCGATTGCTCAGCGGAAAGCCTCATCAGTACCCCTTGGACTGGTGGCGATACGTCGTATACAACGATACCGAATGGGATCTCTCGACACTGGGACCTCAAGATTACTACGCAGCTTCGCAACAAGACCCGTGGAATGTGGCGACATGGAATGGCGATCTATCCGGGGCAATGCAGCAGGGCGTCAAACTCCTACATTATCACGGCTTACAAGACAACGCGATCAGCAGCGATAACTCAGAAAGATACTATAACTACGTTTCACAAATGATGAATCTTTCCCCGGTAGAGTTAGACGACTTTTATCGATATTTCCGGATCTCTGGTATGGCGCATTGCCGTGGCGGCACCGGGGCCAGCATGATCGGCGGTGGCCCTGAGACATTCGCATCTTATGATCCGGATGCTAACGTGCTGGCTGCGATTGTTCGATGGGTTGAGGAGGGCATTGCCCCGGACTATATCCTTGGTAGTCGACTGACGACATCTGGAGAGGTTCAGTTGCAGAGAAAACACTGTAAATACCCACGTCGAAATGTGTTCAAGGGTCAAGGCGATCCTACGAAGCCTGACGGCTGGGAATGTGTTTGAATTCTAGCTCTACAGTGTGTCAACTGAGGATACAGTACTTAGTCCGGAAGTGAACTCAATAATGTCTCTCTTTCAGAATTCTTGTTGTACTCCCAGATCCTTCTTTCCTGGCCGAAGACGTTCTAGACGACAGTATTCGAAGTTCAATTATGTCGCACCATTTTCGGCATGGTGAATAAAGACGTTGTTGCTAACGACAACAGTTGACTGTCCATTCACACTGCTCAGCAAGTGCGGTAGGTAACTTATACGGTTACAAACACATAGGCACACTTGTGAGAAAACCTCAGGTTCGGCACTTTGACAAAGGGCACCTGAAACCGCACTGTACGTCTCCTAGCTTCAGTACCTTCTCTCTCTTTTTGATTATTATTTTTTATTCTAATTTCCAATTAGACGAAAGTTTCTGAAGTGGCTAATTTAGCAATTAGGTAGACATCCTACACGTGCCTAGTGGCCCTAGCCATCGTTTCCGTCGTCTCGTCTTGTGGCTTTGAGCATTCGTCTTTGAGTGTGTCGTGTCGACTGTAATCATTTGTCTAGATTCTGGCTCTTTGAGTATGAAGATATTGTAGCTGGTAGTTCTAGCGTTGACGGAAATGAGGAGTTGATGTTTTAACCGCCAACCCTCATGTGGCTGAGCAGTACGTCGCTAAAACTATATTGGTGATAGAGGATTTCCGAGGTATTGGGGCTGAGAGTCAAGCAAAGATTGCACTACGCAATCGCCAGATGTCTTAGAAGATGAATGTCTCTATCCATCATACTGCCATATGCTTATGGTTGACATAACAATGACTAGGATGTTACGGGACGATAGTAATGGCACTATAGATGGAGTTTGGTAAATGTCTTTCTTGACACCTTTCTGCCAAGTGACCTTCGATTCAATCAATGTAAACAACAGGCTCATAGTGCCAACATATGTATCACGTCGATGAACCATGACCCAATGTCCTGGGTGCGGTTTTGGGTGGTTTTGGTCGTCGTCTTAGGTGTCCCGGGAAAACTTTTCCTGGTACTTAGACAAAGACATTGGGCTGTCTAGGACTGACAGGAAACCTCTTATCCATAGAACCTCGACCGAGTTATGTAATAGTAGTTCTTTTTCCTTTGTGTAGGCATTTACGCCGATCATAGTCTTTTAATACATCATCCCGTATCTAGATCATATAAACTTCCCAATCCTGAGAAGGTTGGCCTGTTGACGAATTTCTAGTGATTGGATTGGCGCACGCTTTTAGGCTCTTTCTGTCCCTGCGGCGTCGAGCTGCTCCAGAAATTTCCTTACCTCGTCGTCAAGTTGGAGACTCGACTTCAACTTGGCCTCTTTGGTTCCTTCGACCTTGAGGCCCTGGAGAGACCGCGCCCGGCTCAGCGCTACGTAGGCTTGCCCCTTCTCGAAGACGGAGTTTAGATTTACAATGACCTGGTCCAAAGACAGACTCTGGCTCTTGTGGATCGTCATGGCCCAGGCCGGGGCGAGGGGGATCTGCGTCCGCGACTGAAGCCGGTAGGGTTTGTTCGCACCGATCTCGTTGACGATGCAGTCTGGGCCGATGACACGGCGTCGGCCATTGTGGAATTTAACCTCGGGGACTGCATGTGGCACACATGAGGAAAAGACCAACAAAGACGGACCCTACGAAATGGGATTGAGGGTTCTGTAACTCACATAGATGAGGAGTGTCCTTTGCTGCCATGAAGTCTTGAATTCGTTTATATCTTTCTGTGGCGATTTTGAAATCGTCTGGGTCCTTCTTGTAATTACGCTCCTGCGGCTCTTCAGGCGTATTCACGTGGGAACTTGGTACGAAACCACAGATAATGCCTTGACTGCCGTTACAAAGACCGCTTTCTAGGTCGATCTGTGATGTTTTCGGTAAGCGGATTTGGCAACTTATCCTGGTCTATAAGTTTAGACCAGCGAATCCGCATAAAACCTTACATTTGCGAGCAATATAACAGGCATATGAACCTTGAACTCTACGCGTTTGGCGTAGCGGCGGACCTGGAGCAGAATCAATGCCTGATGAGTGAAGTTGACTTCCCGTATCATGCCTCTTCGGAGGAAAGCGGCCTAGATGTGGCCTCAGTTGGTCCAGAGAGGGAGGGGGGCTTACAACGTTCTTGTCCGAATCGTCCTCATGAACACCGTTTTGCGGTGGTTCTAACATATCACGGCACCAGTATCGTAGCAATTCGCCAGGGAGTCGCGCAAATTGCTTCCCATTGCAGCCGTCGACGTCCCTTCGAAGGCTAAACAACCGAGTCCCATTTTCGACTTGGGCAGGGTGTTTCAGAAGAAGATCACTGTCGCCTTTCTCTAGGTCCTCGCCTAACCGGCACTTCTGGAGGACCCTGACAAACTCCTTATCCTGCTGACGATGAATTTGGGTCAAGTGCACGTACTTGAACTCGCAGCACTTCCACACGGGAGACTTGAACGCCCATTTGTCACAGTCCTGGAAGCTGCCATGGCCTATAGGACACCGGTACGAGACAAGGTTATTTTCAGACTTTTGTTTCATGTCCGTGCCACACATGGCGCAGTTCTTGAACGGAGCCACCGGAGGCAACTGGCAAAAGTCACCAACGGCAATGACCTGAACGCCCCCGAATGGGCCAACGACTCTCATCCTGCGGCTGGATAGGGCGGCCTCGTCTTGGATGAAACTCATGACGCGGCTGAGTCGATCGAGCAACTGGTTCTCGACCATGCTGATCTCGTCGATGATGAGAATTTGAGTTTCCAGCAATCGCTGGAAGACGTCTTTACTGCGTGACTTTGCAATAAGCTCCTCGAGCGGCTTGTTCAAATCGTTGGGTGTCCAGCCGGCGTAGCCAAAGGTTGTCCTACCGCCAATGTTGGGAGAGGCTTGGCCAGTGGGTGTGAGGAGGTAGACTTTCTTGCCAATCGCCCTGAACTTTCTATAGAGGGCCTTCACGAGAAACGATTTGCCGCACCCGCCCGATCTGCAGGCCACTAGAGTCAGCCGTGGAGCAAGGTCTTGTTGCATGGAGTGGTCCCCCCTGGTGCGGTGAGTACATACCCAGTAATAAACAAGTTGCGCCCTTGAATGGCAAGGTCCATAGCGTCTTGCTGTTCCTGGCAAAGGAGAGGCTCCTCGGGCGGTGCAGCCGGCGCGACCTCTTCATCCGTTGGCCCCTCTGCGGCGGCAGCGCTAGGGGCGGCAGAGGGGTGTTGAGGTGACGGTTGAGAATGGCGTTCATCGCGGGCCTGCCCACGGAGCTTTTCCGTTAGCTCGTTGCGTAGAAGCCTCTCCTGGTTTACATCAGTCTCGATGTTGAACCACGCGGAGGGGAGTGTTCGCTCACGGCATCCTCATAAGTCTTGGCACCCTTGATTGCATTGAAGCACGTTAACAGGAAACCCGCTGGCTGAAAGAAGTCTGACTGGCAACCCACAGCCTGCATTTTTGAATCCCGTTACCTGGCGCTCGCATTCGGCCCAGCTCGTGAACAGGCCGCATTGTCTCCCGTTCCAGACTACGTAGTACTTTGCTTTCTTGCCATATATTGTACGGGGTATGCCCCGCGAGTATTCGGCAACGAGGCGGTCCACCGTCACGTCGATTGGCTCGCCGGTAAGAGCAGGGTCAGCGATGCGCGCTCCATTCTCTCGTAAGCGACCTGCCACATTCGACCCACCGTGCGGCGATGTGTCATGATCGGGATTAGTCTCGCCAGTAGTATTCGGGTCCTCATATCAGATACCAGGTCGATGTATTCGGGCTCGCGCTGACACCGTTGCCGCTTTGGCTCTGGCGCGGTGAGGGACCCAGCACGCGAGTGGACGCGCTTGCTGACTATGGCTGTGAGAGCAGAGCGAGCGTTAGGAAAGTGACAAGCCTACGCGATCTGCAACCTGAAGACACCTACTCAGATTGTTCGAGGAAAACGTGCCTGCAGCTGCTGGCATTGCGTCCCATTGTCATTCGTAACCATGGCGAGAGCAGAAGGGACGCGTCGGCACACGCGCGTTGATTTAGAGAAGCAATGCTAAGGTACCGTGCCCCTGTGTGGCTGGGGTTTTTAATCTTATCACCACGTGGTCCGCGAACCTTAGTGGAATAAGGGCGGATGGGGACACCGAAGCCGTGCGGCAATTGAAAGGCCGGGAATGGGATATGGCCGTGGATTTGAGAAAGTCATCATACATGCAGCGCGGTGATGTTGACGGAACTGAGGCTGCTGCTCTTCATTAACAGAAATACAATCATGATGAATAACAATTTATCCGCTTGCAGCAAACTAACGCGAACCACTCCGCAGACTGCAGTGCCACACTAGCCATTGATGGTCGCTTCGGTAGTGGCCAATGACATGTCACGCTGCCTCTCGAATTGGGCAATTTGAACAGGTGCGGCGAGGAAGCTGCAGGTGCACACCCCAACCAGCATCAGGATGCATTGAGCCATGAAATCAAGACTACGGACGCTAAAAGTAAGAGCGCCTGGGCATCGAAGCCAGCATCGGAGCCGAGCGCCATCTTAGCGGAAGTGTTCGTCCATGAAGTGCAATGGCAGGCGCCAACTCGCCAGAAGCTCTGTGGTCCCGGATTCCAAGATTTGGGGTTTGTCGAGTTTGACTTTGCCACAAAATACCAGACGCATTTCTCTCCCAACAGACAAGGGTTACAGAACAACCTCTGGTTAAATGCGTCTTGAAACAACCCCAGCAAAGCCTCCAAGGCATGATTACTCTTCTGTCCGCTTGAAGGAGCTCACAAAGTAAACGAATGCTATTTCTGTATCCGCGATGGCCTTTTGTTTTCCCTGCATTGCCCGAGAACAACGATAATAACTCTCCGAAGAATCATCGCCAAACCCTGTTTGGTTGTGTTGCAGCATTCTAGCTTGGCTTACATACTAAGCCGGCAACCGTTTATCGGGGGCATCGGTGGCTTTGACTCCCGACGCCCGACCGCTCACGTGACTCCATGCACAATGAAGCGTAGCTAAGCCACTTCCATCCATCTCCAACCGGTGCAAACCACTCGATGCGAGCGCATCCGACTCCCAAATAGGGCAATACCAATCAGCCAAGCCAGGCACAGCACAATCCTGTTGCCCGACGTGACAGTCTCTCCAAGCCCAGAAAAAAAAGCATGCTTAACGCAACAGCGCGGTCGCCCGGGCGCAAACCGGCTCCGATCTCTCCCCTCCATTGATAATTTCCGCGTCCTCGAGGACGGACGCTATGCAGCAACTAGCCCTGCAGAATTTCTGTCATTGACGTTGCGCCGTATTGCCTTCCCGCTCACGGTATCATACTGGGTCTTTCCGGGAACTAGCGTGACGTACTCCAGGAGGTAAAGCACGGAGCTTATGATGGCGAGGCCCCGATGGGCTCGTTCAGCTGATGTTGGGCATGGAAACTCTAGGCCCTCTGAAGCATATCGAGTTCCCTGAACGTTCCGCAGGATATTTACAGCTACGAAAGGGCAACGCAACATGTTATTTAAGTTGCTGTATCCCCGCCTCGCTCCGGGGGGTGGTTGTCGTTGCTCGACATGACCAAAGATCATAACCACATCATCCAATGCATTCACCAACCGAAAAGGCACCATTGACTTCGTCGACCACCAAGAAATCCTCACCACCCCTGCCAAAAATGAGCAACACGGACGTTCTCATCATCGGCGCCGGCCCGACAGGCCTGACCCTCGCCCTCGAGCTGTCGGTGCAGAGCATCCCCTTCCGCATTATCGACAAGCTCCCCGAGCCCTCGGACAAGTCCCGCGCCCTGGCCGTCCAATGCCGCTCGCAGGAGCTCCTCAACCGCCACCCGCACATCGCCGAGTCCATGCTGAGTGACGGCACAAAGGGCCCCGGCGTCAACATCTACTGCAACAAGCGCCATCTCGTGACGGGCACCTTTGACGACCTGGGCATCGAAGACACAAAGTTCCCGCTGCCGCTGTGGATCTCCCAGGCCGACACTGAGGCGGCCATGCTCCGGCAACTGGAGGTCTATGGCGGCAAGGTCGAGCGCGGCGTCTCGGCCGAGGACATCAAGCAGGACGGCGTCCGCGCCAGCGCCACGCTCGTCAGGGGCTCCAAGACGGAGGTCGTGCGGGCCAAGTACATTGTCGGCTGCGACGGCGCGCACAGCGTCGTGCGGCACAGCGCCGATGTGACATTCGAGGGATCGCAGTACCCTCAGCAGTACATCCTCTGCGACGCCAAAGTCAGGGGCGATTACGACGCCGAGCGCATCTCCCTGTTCCTCGGCAGGCGCGTCATGGTCGCTTTCCCGCTCAAGGACGGGGTGCTCCGCATGGTCGGCGAGAGGCCGTCCGGGAGCACGCGCGAGGGCGACCCGGATGTGGAGGAGATCGAGGAGTTCATGGAGGAGATGATGGGCCGCAAGCTGGAGATCGAGGAGGCGCTGTGGCTCACGAGCTTCCGGTGGAACTGCCGCGGCGTCAACAAGTACCGCGACGGGCGGCTGTTCCTGGCCGGCGACGCGGCGCACATCCACTCGCCCGCCGGCGGCCAGGGGATGAACACGGGCATCCAGGACGCCATCAACCTGGGCTGGAAGATGGCGGCCGTGATCCGCGGCGAGAAGGACGAGACCTTCCTGGACACCTACCATGAGGAGCGGTATCCCGTCGGGCAGCATCTGCTCACGGGCACGGACCGCATCTTCACCATGGTCGCGTCGCAAAACACCATCTTTACTCACGTCCGCAACGCGCTGATGCCGTGGATCGTGCCCAGGATCTGGAGCAACAAGACGCGGCGCCTGGGGCTGTTCACCTTCATCTCACAGATGGCCATCAAGTATCGGCGGAGCTCCATCGTCGGCACGGCAATCGGCTTCGAGGGGCCGGTCAGGGGCGGCTGGCGCGCGCCGGACGGCGAGGTCACGGACGAGAAGGGCGAGAAGGGCAAGTGGCTGCTCGGCATGACGAGCGCGCGGGACCATACCATCTTCCTCTTCGCGGGCCTGGACGCGGACGAGGAGAACCTGGAGAAGGCGGAGGAGAAGCTGGTGACGGACGGCAGGTTCAAGGAGTACGGGGTCATCAAGATCTATGCCGGCGAGACCGTCGGCAAGGGGGGGTACAAGGACGTGGACGGCGTGCTACACAAGCGGTACGGGTTCGAGAAGGGGGCGGGGTTGGCGGTTGTGAGACCGGACGGGTATGTTGAGTTTATTGGGCCGGCGGAGTGTGTAGAGGAGTTTCTTATGATGTGAGATGGGCGAATGGTTACGAACTATGACTACAAACGGGGACTACAGGACAAGTCGCGGTGTTTGCGAATCATTTCCGGGTGGAAGTAATTATGGATTGTTGGGGGAATTGCAGGCGTCAGGGGCACAAAGGAGTTTTCAGCGATGGAAATAATCTCTCCTCTTTGAATCCCCGTGGGATCTCGTTTTAGAAAAGCTACAGTGTTTGAATGAAACGACGATGTTCGAGACCGTGGGGCTTTGTTGGCGTTCTGCATTGTTCGGCCGCATCCTCGGCGGCCCAACCGAATCAAATTGATGAACCGGCAGCCGCAATCGCACCCGCGTGCTAGCCGCAAAAAGAGAAAAAGGAAAAGCCGGCGACTGTCAAGGTGAGACCTCAGCCAAACCCCAACGTCCGAGGCCCCGGAAACTCTCCGAGCCATCGACCGCGCGAGCAGCCATGTTCCTTTCACCGCAGAGCCTCAACGACGCCCGAGAGATGACAGCTGGGGTAGTGCGTGTGGGACACCCCACAGTTCCTTTCTCTCTTCCTCCTTCTCTTTTGTTGTATAACCGCTGTGTTATCCAAACGTCAGACAACAGAGTTTGATGGGGTCCTAAAACGAGAACACATCAGACTGACAGAGACAGAACAGGGAAAAGTGGCGACTGGAGTACTATGTACTCCCCGCATCAACAGTGCATCACTGCGGGTGCTGGCATTCGGACCGAATATGCCCTCAGATCCAGAGTTTTCTGGCCCTTCTCCTTTTTCCCCCAGTTTCCACTGGAACAATCCACGGGGGACACAATGCAAATGCAAAGATGCGATGGGGGGAGGAGAAGGCAATCCGAGGGCCCATCGTCCCGTCCGTAACCGCCGTCGATGGGCGATTGACATGAACTGACCAAGTTGCTTGCCTCGACCAAGACTGCAATGCACAAAACCAAACGGAACCTAGTGCAGGGGGATGACCAATGGCAGCAACGACAGCAATGACAGCAATGACAATCCAAGCCGAGCTGAGGTTTTCTTTCCCCCTTTTCTTTTCCTGACAGGAGAAGGATGAAGAGTTGCCACGCTAGACAGAGACTGATGGCCAGAAACGGACCTAGCGTCGCAGCCCGCCCTGCTAAGCACCGAGATCGACCTGGTTAAGCTTCGACAACAACGAGGGCCCCGGTACGCGTTTCAGAGCCGCGGTGGAGAACGGACGACGTCATCGCCGCCCGTTACGGCAAACGATCAAGGACTAGCGCCGCCGGTTCCAACGTCAACGTCAACCGTGGGAGCCGCTTCATCTCCCATCTCGCAACCCCAGGCTCCAATTTTCTCTTCGGTCTCGTCGTTCGCTAACACTCCCCCCCCCTTCGCCTTGATTGCGCTCTTTCTACCCACTCAGCCCGTCTCTGTCACCACGACATGGACACAATGGGAAAAATGGGCGTCGATGGCCGAGGATGCATGGGTACGTAACGGTGATCAAGTATGCGGGGTGCAGATGACCGCCCCTGACACGAGTCGAGTCGTCGCCGTTTTGGCCGAACGCCAGCAGCGACTGGACGCTCAGCGAACGCCGGCCTCGACCCCGAAACTCTCGTGACCCCTGCTCATCAGCAATGATGCATTGCTTTCCTGTCGTCTTCCCCACCAACACTCCAGATCAGGCCTGGTCTCTCCATGTCCGTCCCTTTCGGCCCGGCCTAATGAGCGTCGATACCAGCGGGCGGCCACCGCTCCTTGAACTCTGCATTGCCCTTTCCTTGGTCTTGGGTACGGTTTTGGTTTTCCTGCACACACACACACACACACACACACACACACACACACACACGTAAACTTGGCAGCAAGTGAGAAGGCCATGGCGCTACTAGCGCGCCCTCACTCCTCGGTGAATGGCATACGTACCTCCCCTTAACACCGCCGCACCATGACGATGACATCGTTCTGTTATCCACACCCGTTGTCCATCCCCACGGGAGTGGGTGGGCAAACTTGCGACAGATTTAGCGGCGTGTCCGGGGCCCGGCCTGGGGGCCGTCTGGGCTCGGGACGATGAGCGGGAGCGATGCATCGGCATTGGCAGTGGTTGCCAATTTTCTTGGCCATCTATATAGAGTGCGTCTATTGCCGCCTTTCAACCCGAGCTTGTGCCTTTTGGCCTAATCAGGGTCTTTTGCATTCTTGGGGATCTACGGGATCTGATAGATCTGGCATATTGTTTGAACCAACGTCGCACGGGATAATTGTTTGCGGCATACCACTCACGCTCTCTTACGCTCTTCACTCACTGCCTCGCACGACATCGACAACATTTTTGGACACATCCCAACTGAGCTCCTGATCTCATCTCATCATGGGTTGGTTTGGGTTGAAGGGCGGATGGCTCACCTTCTGGGTGACCGTCGCCTGCGCGACAGACATGACACTCTTTGGGTACGTCCATCCCCCAGCTCAGCCTCATTCGCCTCCCATCCCATCTCACCCCCAACCCATCTTACCTCATCGTCTAACATGAACCTCTCAGCTACGACCAAGGTGTCTTCGGCGGCGTCATCGTCACCAATGACTTCCTCGAAACGATGGGCATCGTCGGCAACGACAAGCTCCAGTCCACCGTCACGGCCATTTACGACATCGGCTGCTTCCTCGGCGCCATTTCCACCATCTGGATCGGCGAGAAGTGGGGCCGCAAGAACACTATCCTTGTGGGTACCACCATCATGTCTATCGGCGCTATCCTGCAGACCGCCGCCTTCGGCCTGCCGCAGATGTTTGTCGGCCGCGTGATCGCGGGTATCGGCAACGGCATCAACACCTCCACGGCGCCCGTGTGGCAGGGCGAGACGAGCAAGGCGAGTTGGCGAGGAAAGTTGATCGTGATTGAGATGATTATGAACATCTTCGGCTTCTCTTTGAGTGGGTCTCCTGTTGCGCCCTCCACGGATATGAGAGCAGACGTACTGACGATTGACAGGCAACTGGGTGACCTTTGGGTTCTCATTCCTCACAGGCTCCGTCTCGTGGCGCGTGCCTCTCGCCTTCCAGTTTTTGTTCATCTTCATCCTTTACGGCACAGTCCCTTGGCTTCCGGAGTCCCCTCGGTACGTTTTCCCACTTCATTGCCAGAACTAGTTTTGGATACACAACTTACACGCCCACTTTAGCTGGCTCGTCGCCAAAGGCCGCATCCCCGAGGCCGAGCAGATCCTCGCTGACCTCGAAGACCGCCCCGTCGACGACGCCTACATCCAGACCCAGTCCAAGGACATCCAGTGGGCCGTCAACTACGAGCGAGAGAACACCGTCCCGTGGTCCGACCTCCTCCGCGGCCGGACCGGCGAGACCGCCGGTACTGGCACCGTGCGCCGGCTCATCCTCGGTATGGGCACGCAGGCGATGCAACAGTTCAGTGGAATCAACGTCACGAGTTACTATCTCCCCTTGGTTTTGATCAACTCTGTCGGCCTGACCAACAACATGGCGAGACTGCTGGCGGCTTGCAACTCTGTCAGTTATCTGCTGTTCAGTTTGATCGGAATCCCGAACGTGGAGAAATGGGGCCGGAGAAAGATGATGATGTGTAAGTTGGAGACCCACTTTCCCCCGAATACTGGAGAGAGAACCGTGAGATGGAATAAGTCGACTGACATCAAACAGATGCCGCGTTCGGACAATTTGTCTGCTACGCCGTCATCACCATCTGCATTCGCTACAACGAGATGGACGGGCTCGCTCCCGAGATTCAATCTCAGTGGGCCAAGGCTTCCATCGCCTTCTTCTTCTTGTACTACGTATTCTTCGGTATTGGCTGGCAGGGAGTCCCCTGGTTGTACCCCACCGAAATCAACAGTCTGTCGATGCGTACGAAGGGTGCCGCGCTCGGTACTGCCACGAACTGGATCATCAACTTCATGGTAAGAACCCCATTTCCAGACACACCTTTGGTACGAATTAGGCCACTAACACCATTTCCAGGTCGTCGAAATCACACCCCCAGGAATCACCGCCCTCGGCTGGCAATTCTACATCATTTGGACAGTCTTCAACTTCTCCTTCGTGCCCATCGTCTACCTCTTCTACCCGGAGACGGCGGACCGCTCGCTCGAGGACGTCGACCGCTTCTTCGCCGATAACCACGACATCTTTGTCTTCCGCGACAAGGACGCCACCTCGTCCAAGCGGCCGCTCAAGTACATCGCCCAAGAGGAGGAGGAGATTATGAAGCGCAACAGCGGCGTCGTGCCCGGCGACGTCGAGGATATGCTGCGCAGAAGGGGCGTGGCGGAGAAGATTAAGAAGGGCGGAGATGACGAGGAGATGGCATTTGGTGAGCACAAGGAGAGAACTTGATGATTTGTTACAAGTTCGCAGTGGGGATGCAGGAGAAGGGATGGTGTAAGATATGATTATGGACTTATGAGCGATGACTGTAGAACATGACTGTAGAACATCATGATACCAGATGATTTTGACAATTATACACACTTGCTATCGACGTAAAAGGGGATGCTTCCCCTCAACTGAATTCGTGGAGAGTACTTACGGTATGCAAAATTTGCCTCATACCTTTCCAAAGGCCAACTTGCGTGGCACCGTTCCAGCCCTTTGCGTCTGGTTGTTCAACCACGACCGTCTGCATCTACTTCGTCCCCAACTCATCGGACTTTGATTCTCAAATCCAAGGGTTAGGCCGCGTAACGAACAGAATGGAACCCTTGGCCTCGTACTTCTTTGGCCACGGCTTCAGCGCCTCGATTACTTTGGGCTAGCACTTCATCTACTGACGTCTCTACACAACAAACAACTAGGAAAATGGACTCAAAGAGCGAAATATCCAGGTCAGTGAACCAAAGTCTAGATCTCCCGTTCCAAGCTAAAGCGTAACAGTAGGGTCTCTCGACCACGGGAAACCATCAGAGTACTCTACGATCACCAGCTGAACAACAGGGAGGGAAAGTCAGTTGTGGGTATCGAAGTGATTTATCCCCCAGATGGATTTACCCCTCCGCATCAACACGCTAGAGCCACAGTGGTGGCGCATGTAGTTGAAGGACAAATTCTTAGCGGTATGAATGGGAATCCGCCAAAAATGTATGGAGTGAGAGAAAGCTTCATAGAGTATTCAGGCTGTCATCACACAGTCGGGGAAAACTACAGCAAGGAAAGTTGTGCGAGGCTTATTGTTGTATTCATTGTGGAAACTGAGGTGTTGAAATCAGTCTACGAAGGTCTCACTGTGGTAGACGATGGATGGTCAATATACATGTAAACAACATGTAAAGCAGTAATGATCGTTCACACGGGAACGTAAATAGTATCCTTTTGCACATTTCTTCACCTAGAACAAAGCATCCCAGAACAGTTTTGACCCTGTATTCAAGGGAAGATCGAATTCTAAGCAACACAGCCCAGACGTCCTTATGGTCTGCAACTTTGAAGTAGATATATGGCCACTCGATCCAGCATGAAGGCATATCGAAACGGGTCGTTGATTTGTTTACTTTGCGTCGAATGTTTTCTCTTGAACTCCAGTCCGCCTCCACGCCACGTCTCTGATATCTTCATTCTTTGCTTAGACTGACCTTACCTTGATGTTTACAAATTCAGCCCTGGGGAAGAGGACAAAACACACTGCAACAACAATGACCATCAAATGTGACCGAGAGTAAGAGGGAATCAATTTAGCTTACTTCCGATCATATTCATTCCTTGTTGCCGGTGGATGAAAAGGACACTATGTGTGAGAAAAATGTTGATGGCGATGGTATTTGGGAAGTCCGAGAAATGCTTGCTGATTCCGAGGAGAGGGTGACGAATAAACTTGATCTGGTGTGTTTGCATAAAGGCTCACAATCCAAATATTAAGTTTTTTGTGAGATAAGTAAAGATTTGTAAGCTCATCAAAGCCCGACGTCTGCCCCGCAATACGTAAACGAACAGTCTTGTCTTGCGAGGGAAGGGCCGCAGTGCATTCCGGGCTTCCGAGCGTATTAATACGATGAATTGATGAGCTTTTCCTAGAGTCCCGAAACGAACCATACTTTTAGACAAACAAGCAGCAAATTTACACTGTCACATCCATCACATATCCTTGAGTCATTCGATCCAGCTGCTCCAGGGCGCTTACAAGGTGTCTGGCCGGAAAATTAAGAAGATGGTTAGAAAGCAGGGTATCTCATGCCAACAAACACTGACTTCCATCTTTCGAACATAGAATACCAGGAACCAACTAGGCTGGGCACTTAATGACAGCACCTTGATCCGGGACATCTTTTTAGCAAGGTACCAAAACAAATGAAGATACGCTCGCTTCCACCATCAGAAGCTATTAAAGGTGATATACGGGTCTGAATCAATGCTAACGGAGCGCACAACTTTTTTTTCATTGGCTAGTTTCTTCGGTTTAACCCTCTGTCGATTATGAATAGGCCCATATACCGCCTTTAGTAGCTCTTGATGGTGGAAGGAACGCTGAAATTCGATCCGCAGGTAGTCTAGCGTATTTGGTCTCAAAAGGAAAGTCGTTGCAGACGGATTGAAACTGATGCAATTGCCCTTTATCATCGGGACTCTTTAGAGCTGATATATCGGAATTTCGAGAGATCGCTGAATAACAGCCGAGCTGCTCGGGCTCTTAGCGCTTCACGCACATCTATGTAGCTATTAATTGATTTACGGTGCTCCATAAGTGCTAACCCGCCAACTCGCGGTCTAGAGTTGGGCCGGCTGAAAGTGGGTAAGAGCGGTACAGTAATTGCTAGCACTGTTAGGCGCTAGTAAGCAACTGTAGGCGGGCTAGGCGCTGGCTGTAGGCGTGTAAGTGACACGGCCTGACTTTAGGCCGGTAGTTGGCGGCTTGGCACCCATGTACCACCGTATGATTCGAGATTAATAATATGACACAAGTTCAGAGAAGCCCTTCCCAGGTTCCGTGACTTAGTCAACAATGTCAGCACAGCAAAAGGGTTACACAAGGCACTTGGTGTCAAGGAAGTGTAAATATTTAAAGCCTTGATCTTCCCATTCTTGATACTGAGCTTACATTTAATTGTGTTGATGCCATTCCTATCATTCTACATATCAATACTCATTCTTTGTAGTAGTCTATCACTTCATACAACTTCAGACTCGCAAATAGCCATGTCTCAAAGAGCTCTTCTACTCGAGGAGGTGGGCAAGTCACTGGTTTTGGGGGCCCGTCCGATTCCGCAGCCAGGTCAAAATCAGTTACTAGTCAAGGTTTTGGTTGCTGGGCGTAAGTTGAAACTTTCCTACCTGCGAAGAATAAGCGGCCCATGACTGATCGAAATTTAGTAAATCCTCATGACCAAAGGACCCGCGATGACGGTCTCTTTGTCACCAGCATGCCATACGTCATTGCCAGTGATCTGGTGGGAGAAGTAGCGGCTTTAGGAAACGGAGAGCATTCTGCCAAGTTCGCCGTTGGTGAGCACGTTTTTGGCCATACCTTTGCTCAAGGAGGTTTCGACAATAATTTCAACGGAGCGCAACAATATGCCCTAGTCGATGCGAGATTTGTAGGCAGGGTGGCCGGTAGCGGCCTGAGTAACGACCAGGCGTCCACAATTCCCGTGGTTGTGTTGGCTGCGTTTATTGCCCTTTTTGCGAGCTCCGGTCATGGCTTCCCCCCTCCATTTTCACCAGAAGCAGAGTCTTTTGAATATGACAACATCACGCTTCTTGTGATTGGAGGCGGTTCCAACACCGGGCGAGCCACTATTGAGCTCGCGAAGTTGGCAGGAATAGGAAGAATCATCGCAGTCGCCGGGCTTCATAATGAAGCACGGCTGAAGTCTGCCGGGGCTACACACGTGATTGATCGATGAGCACCCGATGCGTTAGATCAGGTACGTGCCATTACGGGGGATGAGTTAGTCTATGCGGTCGACACAGTTAATGCCGGCGTGGAGCAAGAATTCGGTGTCGCGGCGCTGTCAAACACGAAGAAAGGCAGCCTGGTCACTCTTCGCCGAACTGAGGGAGAACTCGATGCTGCTCGTATAGGACCCAAGTCTGCAGGGTACGAACGTCGCCTTGTATTTGGAGTTTCTCCCATACACTCAGAAGTGACAGTGGGGTTCTGGGAAGAGGTTCCTCGATGGTTTAAGGAAGGTCATCTTAGCCCCATCAGTTTTGAGATTATCAAGGGGTTAGATGCGGATGCCGTCAACAAAGCGTTGGACCAATATCGAATTGGAAAGGGGTCGAAGGTCAATATTCACCCTTGGGACTGAGAAAGTACACATAACAGCACGTTCACTCCCCTATAACAATTAACTAATTTTCTTTTTCAATGGGCGGTGGTTGAGCAGATTCAAATAATATTTGCTGAAAATCTCATGACATGTCGGAAAACTCAATTTGATGACTTCACTTCTCGCAAGCCCAGTTAATAACTTTGACTGCGCCTTATTTACCGATGCTATCGAACGTCCATAATCAGGGACGAGTAAAAAGTAAACAGGTAACCTAATCCAAAAGCAATTATTAGAGCAAACAAGCGAGTAAAGCACTTCAACACAATCCAGACATCTCGTTTTTTTGTTGCATTTCTCTATGACTAGACTTTGAGGCCACTCGTACTAAAGTACCGATTATGTTGACCTGTTTTAATCAGTTAGATTATTTTTACGGCCAAATATCCGACAGTGGTGCTTTCTGCTAATAGGTAGCCGAGATCGATACTACAGGACAGTGACTGAGGTCTTGTCGTTTTGTTGGTAACTTATTGATCAGAGTAGACGGTGATCAATTGTATACTCAATCGAGGTAGGTAGCTCGTAGAGCCTCACAACAGATGTATAAGAGTCATTTATGAGATATTGAATCATTCATGGAAGGTGTTCTATCTAGTTTCAGTGTTGAGTCTCATGCTCGCATGTTCGTGGTAGGGTGGTATGAGGTCGTGTTACATCATGTTAATCCAGAACTATCCAACCCAGTTGAATCAACCTTGATCATTTTGACTAAATGATCGCATCGCTTGATCACCCATGGTTCTTCCGTTCTGGATGGTACCTCGCGCCTGGACACTAGAGGGGGGAAGGGCTTATCTCGTTCCATGACACAGGGGTTCCTTCAGACCACATGCGTACCAACTGTTCTTGAGTCGTAATAACACGATAATTAGTAGTTTTCTTAGAATGTCCAAGCTCCAATCTATTAAAGGTCGTTCACCGTTAAGCTCGATGATTATATAACTCTACGTATCCTTGCACAATCTAAGCTAAGTTTACTTTTTACTGTAAGGTGGTGTGGTTCGTCCAGGATCCCCACCAACGAGTTCAACTTATCTTCTAACGTAATAGGCTCCCCTAGCAAGGTGACAGGTAGATCATGCCGTTTGTATACTAGATCTACAGTTTAAATAGTATCCTTCTTTCAGCTAAATTTCTTGTGTTTGCAATTTCTCTTGCAGATATTCTGTTGGGGTCTATATTGGTTGATCTATAGAGGCTTCCAGTCAATATGCATGCACTTGGGCAATGATGCAGCAGGAAACACGCCTTCAAGCCAGGGACTCAAATAATCTTTTGCAATCCTAGGATTGGACATTGAACTGACCTCGAACGTCAACTTCATACTTAGATGGTGTCCAGATGCAACATAAGGGAACGCAACGCCTCTTCTGGGAGGCATCAATCCAGTGCCGGCACAATCGGATTCGTTTCGGTACAATGGTAGGTCGCACATGATATGGGTCGGGGGGCGTGAAAGTAGCACTTTTGACTGAGAGATTTGGAGGTCTTGGAATTAATGGCATCTTCTCTTATGCTGTATCGACTCTCGTATAAGCAATTTGTACTTGCTATTGCATCCTGGGACTGAATCTGGCATACCGATTACCGTCTGTCTACATATCGATATTCCCGTCTTGGAGATTATCTGAGCATTCACTTGTTCGTTCACCAATTCCATCTGTTGCCATTGCTTCACTTCTGTTATCTTCATGAGTACACATTTCATCTGGCTGTGGACTTCCGGAGATGGAATCAGTAGCGACAGACATCATCTATTCACCCTTTCATACCATACAGCGAAGCCTCCAGAGCTCAAGACGACATCAATCCGGACACACCGCCACTCCCAAACGCCGAGAACACCAAGCATTTTACTCATCTCCCCTACGAACACGCCAACACTTCAAGCACCCGCCCTTATCCCCTTTCAACAACCCCCAGAAGCTCATCAACAACAACGACCCGAAAAGCCCGATCGAGGCCACATACCTCCTCCCCGTCGCCGCCGTTGATCCCTTTTAACGAGGCAAACGCCACAGACAGACGCCTCGGATCCAGCGCCGCCTTCACCGCGGCGGTATACCGCCCGCCCATGATCTTATTCAGAGTCCTCAGATGCTCCGCCGCCGCGATCACATCCCCACCACCCGCCGACCCCCTGACCTCCGCAACGGTGCCTCCGAGCCCAATCTCCAGCAGCAACACCCCCATCGCAAGAATATCCCTCCTCTTCGCCTCCTCCAGGTCCGCCTCGCCGCCACCGCCGCCGCCGCCGCCGTCGTCGTCGTCCCCTGTCCGCCGCCGGAGCTCGCCCTCCTCCAACCTGACCCCCACGAGCAGCGGCAGCGACACGCGGGCCTCGTATTCCCCGCCCCGGACCGCGAACCAGACATTCTCCGCGCGGACGTCCCCGTGAGCACGATCCGCAGCGTGTAGCTCGCTCAGACCCCTCGCCAGCGCCCCGGCGAAGCGGATCTTGTCTGATGACAACCTCGCCGCGGCCTCGCGCCTCCCGCGCGTGAAGTGGCCCGCCGGTGTACCCAGGTGGTCCGACAGCCTGTACAGTTCGTGGTGGTATCCATGCAGAGACGAGGCGTCGTATAGGTATTCCATGCATCGATGGGAGTGGTCCACGCGGAATCCCGTGCAGTGAGGGACGTAGGCCGAGGCGCTGGCGTGCAGGAATGTGGCAAGCTTGAGGATCCTCTGGAACATGCCGGGGTCATCTCGGGACACTGCACGGATCTCGACGATGGATCCGTCGCCGTCGAATCGGAGATACGGGGTTGGAGCCCATAAGTCAGAGGTAGGGACGCGGTCCGCGAGGAGCAGGCTCGGTTTCAGGGGCGCGTCGCCCCGTTGGATACGAATCTGCCAGATATCGTGCTCGAAGCTAGGGTCGCGCGTCGTGAGGGTGTTACGGAGTTGTACAGCGCAGGGGTTTCGGCGGAAGAGGTCTAGATTGAGGGTATGTCTGATGGCGAGGACGAGGTCGGCGCGGATGTCAGCGTGGAGCGCTTTGAGCTGTTTGTAGGTGTGGGATATGGTCCTTGCATATTGAGGAGTCGTGGATGGGGTCTGGTCTTGCTCGAAAGCGCGTAGGGTTGCGTTGATGATCGTGAAAGAGGACCTGGTCGGTGCGAGTTCCGTGGGGGCAAGATCGGAGAGTGTCGTGGAGGCCGTTTCGATATGGCATACTTCGTCGTGATGGACCAGGTTGTACAAAGTCGATGTGCGGATCAGCTCGGAACAGAGCTGCTTGAGTTGAGCCCGTGTCCCCTGTGGGATGTTGTTGCTGTCGTTGATCATGTTGGTCAGCCTATCGGCGTTATACTTGGCTCTCTGGACCACGTCGTCCATGGCTGACTTGCCAGTCTCGCTTCTTCTGCTCTCCTTCTGCGTCTCAAGTCAGTTGATCACAAGAGATGAGGCACAATACAAAATTCCTGATATAAAGGAGAACATGTTGTTGTCTGTATCGACCCAGTTTCCTTCTGCATACTCTACGGTTCTCGATGATGACCTCACTCTACCGCGGGAAGGAACCCAGCGCACGACTTATCGATATCGAACGCCATATTTCCCAAATCAACTTCATATCCGATTGGCAGTATGCAATCATCTGCGGGCGCAAACTCTGAATCACGTAAGAGATGCAGCCTAGATTGGCCATCCGGCACACTACCATCAGCCTTACAGGGTTTCGTTCACACGCCAGTCAGAGTGTTTCTCATTTCCATGGCATCACATCGAAGACGGCACGCCATAGGATGTTGGGGCGACAATGGCGTGTTTTGGCGCGCTCGCCGAGCTAATCAGGCGAATATTGCTCGAAGTGGATGAGGAAACCAACAGGTCGTCGGGTAATAGCCAATGACCGAAAGGTGGCTGGCCAGGATATGGCAACTTGTGCCCAATGTCTTAGAGTGAGCAATTCAACCATATTCCGGCCCTGAACAATGGATAATATCAACAGACATGGACTGGCAAGACTGGTAATCTGAATGTTGGAGCGGGTATGCAACCTGGAGGTGTCCTGAAAAAAAGGAACGTGACAGCTCCAAGAGAAAATCCGTCGAACCCGCGTAACGTTGATTGGGTCAATGACTCACTTAGTAATCTCATCATCTTAACGTCGGCCAGCTTTCGACTGCCCAGTCATCCTTCTTCGGTATTTTTGGGTGCGGGCGGTGAAAAGAATCTCGTCGTAAGCGGGTTGGTGTCGACCACCAGGGCAGTCTCGTCGCCGATGTTCACTTCTCCTCGGCGGCCGCGCCGGGGCGGAAGTCTGCATGCTGCTATCAGATGCATAAGAATGTCCTATGAGAGGGCTCCCTATACGGAGCTCCTCTGCCTGCATCTGCGGCTTGCTCGGTTGGGCATGTATTTCTGCCGCAAGTAATTGCAGCCGCCACTAGCGGCCGACACGCAACGATATCGCTGTGGCTGCCGGAAGTCGGCTACGTGATCCGTTTGGTAGAAGCGAGTCGGGCTTTCCACCCATGCCCTTGTATTGGCCAGCTGTACATTTGATAGGGTCTGGAGATCAGCGAGGCGGTAACGCTGATGATCTTCAAGCACTTAACAGCGGCGTATGTCTCGGCTTGAGTCTCCGACGACAAGCTTGTTCGAACGACCAACCAACAGAGGTCTCGACCGTCGAGTGCATTGATTACAGGAGGCAGCATGGGGGCCTGAGACGAATAAATCGCACTCAAATGATACAATTGCATGGACGTCCCGGTATTTCATCGCGGGTCCATGCTGGTGGTACGTTGCATTGAAGCGCCAAGGTCCATTTCCCCTTGCACAGATGGAGAAGAGCGGAGAACGACCGGGGGACTAGTCATTATTTTGTAGATTTCGGCATGGTTATTGGTTTGTGGCATTTGAAAAGAGGCATATACTGTACAAGGATCGCAGGCGTGCTTCGTGTCGAGGCACCGCGCGCGGTCTCTCTGGGTGTATCCCTCGGCCCCCTTGAAGACTCGGAAAAGAAAATAGTCTAGAAACCAGATGCGGGACCTGTAGTATCTGACGCAAGGCACAACAGCAGGTAAGCCTCTGCATGCTGCGTATTCCCTCCTACCTCCGCGTCGCGTTATCGGACCACGGCGGCAGCCGGTCCGTCAGTTTGCGCCAAACTGCGACCCCGCCTTGCCTCTCCATTGGACCCCATCTCGCTTACCCTCTGCGTCATGTTCTCACGAACTTAGGAAGAGACAGCCTCCTTGACGTCCTCCTTGACCTCCTGGGCCAGCTCGCCAGCGCTCTTCTTCTGGGAAGACTGCCACATGAGGATACGGCTGCACTGAACGACACCGACGACACCGAGGAAGAAGTTGACAGCGGCGAGGCTACGTATATCAGTCGGAGGCTCCAAGCACAGGATACGGGGCAACGTACAGGTAGTTCTTGGGCTTGATGATCAAGCACCAGCGGGTCCAGATAAGACCAGTGGCCGTCAGGGCACCGTTCTGGGTCAGGGACAGCTTCTCGGCGGGACGGGCAAAGTCGGCAACACCGGCAAGGACAAGAGCCCACTGTACATTATGACGCTGGTCAGCAATCGGTCTCTCTTTTATCGATTCCCAGCCTTGGCCGTCTTGGCCTCGTCTTCGCGGGTTCTTCTAGTGGAACTCCTACATCGCGACCGGAACATGTGCAAGGGAGGTCTCCGTTGGAGCCAGCTTCAGCGCGCAAGATATCGTACCTTCATAACGGGGGCCCTACAACCAACACAGTCAGCGGCATTTTCACGACATGAGCCAGCGCTGCGCGTGAAGCGGTTCAGGCAGGACTCACCAGAAGTGCACCGTCTTGAGGCCGACGGGGCTATCCCACATGCGCTTGAACCAGCTGGCCTGGGCCTCGGCGGAGGCAGTCGAGCTCTGCCATCTCTTGGAGCTCTCGCGGAACTGGGAGCGGAACTGGGAGGTGCGGAAGGCGTTGCGGATCTGGGCACCGGCGAACATCTGCTGGCGGAAAGCCGGGCGCGCGGCGTTGAAGAAGTTGTTGGCGGGGGCCATTGTGAACTTTTTTTTCCGGCACGGAGCTAATTCGTCGGGATATTCGGCTCGGTAGGATTTGCGAACAAGAGCAATTGAAGATGGCACTCAGTCGCGGGAGAATAGGGTTGGTTGGAGCGGAGAGTTTCCTATCGACGGCGGACTCGGAGGTTGGACGGAGGGAGATGGAGGTTGAGTCAAGGTTGAGAAGAGAAGGAGCAGGCGTTGAGGATTTGGGATAGTCCGAAGGTGAGCGGGCAGCTTTTTTGGCTGGGATTCCGGGGACCGGGGAACGGTTGCACAGAGCGCGAGCCCGCAGTCCAGCGAGACCGCACGCCGCACACGGTGCACTGCGAAGTAGCGCACAGCAGCTCAGCACGCGCAGCACCGTCAACCGGAGTTAAGCGGGAACAACGTCTTTCAGCTGTCGAAGTACGTCAATTGATAGGATATCCTTGTTGTGACTATTGCTTGTCGATCTGCTATTGTGTGTGGGAGAGTCCCCTCTTCCGGCGGACCCCCCTTTTGCCTAGTACCAAGATGCACGTGCCATCGGATTTCGCGTATTTGGCTGGCGAAATCCGTCCAAGGTATGTATCCGTCATTTTGTCGAATTGCCCCACTTTCGTTATGCGCGCAGCCACATTGCCCACTTCAACACGCCCTCTCAGATTGAGGCTATTCACAGACTCAATCTGGCAACTCAAATGGGCAACCACCTCCTTCTCGTGACTTCCCAATTAGTGATATCTCCTTCCGATTTTCCTATATATATACAGTAACTTCCGTAACTATCACCAAAGGGGTCCTGGACCCGTCCCGTTAGAGTAGTTGGTCGATAGGTTCGTCGTCTTCCTCCAACTGCGTCTCAACGCCCAAGATAACAACTTAGGCTAGAGCTGGCGGGTTCGATTCAGGGCCGTGGAGGTATTTGTTAATTATAATAGTCTGAGCCTTAATAACTTTAATACGTAGGCTAACCTGGAGCTATAATAGTGATAAAACATAGCGCAGTTATGGCTACTTTGTAATCCGATCCCTCTATTCTGCTAAATATGTATCGTTAGGTGCTAAGTCTTAGTCGTCTCAAGGTCATAACTATAGAGTTCCCTATTAATATGGTTCGTCCCCTGACAGGGTGTAGCTTTTGCCACTTTTACTAACTGTATAGTTAGCTTTTGTGATTGGGGTTTAAGATTCCTTATAGCTCTAATTAAGGCGATTCAAAAGATAGAGTTTCCGATCGTAAAAGTCATCTTATCGGCAAGGTATTCAAGGTTAAAGTATCCAAGTAATTCAGGTTATTATCTGGCGATTCGTCTTCCTTTAACTCATCTTCTCTATTACGTGCCAACCATTACGACTAATTAGTTAGCCTAAGTTACTATAGAAAGTCTGGCCACTTTTGCCGCGGTAAGGCTTTCGTAAGTCCATCTGCCATCAACTCGGCTAAAGGGGTATACGCGACGTTAATCCTGCCTTTAGCGATCTCCTGCCGTAACCAGTAGTAATAGATATCCACGTAGCGGAGTCTCGTCTGTAATTAAACTAACTCCCTTGTCACTAGTCTAATCGTCTGTTAGTTATCGCATTATATTATAACCTTTACCGTAGGCAATTACTGTTCTCCTTTACTTAGCTTAGTAATAAGTCGGCTAGCAAAGATTGCTTCCTTTACTGCTTATAACAAAGTAAGTAACTCGGCCTTAGTTATTAAAGTCGTTACTGTCTGTTGCTTATTTACCCTCTATCCGATAAGCCTACTAAAGAGCTTTATTACAAAAGCCTGTAAGCTCTTACGATTAATTAAGTTATCGGTAAAGCTGGCGTCTGACGCAACAGTTATCTCTTCGTTAGATCCGTATTTAAGGCAGAGTCCTTTCGTTCGGCAAAGATACCTTAGTACTCGATTTGCCGCCCTCTTATGTGACTCTAACGGATTCTAATTAAATCTTACTAATCTGCTGGCTGTAAAGGTAACGTCTAGGCGTGTTATTATTACTGCGTATAAGATAGTACCGACTTTGCGTTAATATCTGATAATCAAGTATACGTCTGCGATTAATTACAAAGGGAGTAACTCTTCGTCTCCCATAGGGGTGAAGTCTGGCGGCAGGCGATCTTCTTCGTTAATTAGCTTGCTTGACTTATCGATATACGTCGACTGCGATAGCTATATCCTCTTGGCTGCGCGATCGCGAAGTATCTCTATGCCAAGAAACCATTGTATCTCCTTTCCTCCCTCTAGATAGTATTAATCTTTTATTCCTTATATTAACTCTTCTGCCTCTTCTCGCTGCGTTATAGGAAAGGCAAAGACGCAATCGTCTACGTAAAAGAAGAAGGTGATCTGCCCTTTCTACTAGCAGCAGGCTTCTCTATTAACGGGAGTGAAACCGAGTTCACGCAGTCCCTTCTTAAGGTGCTTTTGCTATAGCAGTAGTAATCTTCTCAGACTATATAAGGCTTTCTTTAGCCTTATAATTCTCCCTCTCTTACGGTCCAGATGTCTAGGCGGAAGTCTTATAAACACTATCTTATCGATATCAGCGTGTACGAATGCGTTCACTGCGTCGTATTAGATCATGTTAAGGTCTAACTTAGCTATAATTGCAATTAGTGCTTTAAAGGATAATCCTGCTAACGTCGCTACGTATATATCGCAGATAGCGTCCTTTAGCTGTTAGTCTCCTCTAATCACTAATCGCGCCTTAAACTTCTTTAGATATCCATGTTTGTTAAGCTTATAGGTGTATACCTATCGGCAGTCAAGGACTTAATTGTCTCTTGCTTCTAATAAGTTAACCTCTATCTAGCTCTTTATCTCTTTATGGCTCTATAGATAGATTGCTTTAGCTGCTAAGAACTCTTCTTTAAAACAATAACTTTATAGGTCGGCGTGTGATATAGGCAGTCTAGGCAAGTCTCGCCAGTGCAATCGTTACAGCGACGATAGTTACGTCTGCCCTTAAGGGTTTCTTACTGCCTTATCCTCTGCCCTATACTCAGAAGACTTGCAGAATACCTCTCTTACTAACTTATCGTTATTCTCTTCGCTACAAGGTGGCCAGCCTACGTTAGCTCTAAGCGATTCAGTCCGCCTAGGGGGTCTTCTTAATCTCGTCACCGTGCCTAACATAAATGTCGCCTTCTAAGTCTCTCTTAGATAAAGGCGACTCTTCTGTTAGCATATACAATCGATCCGTCTGACTGTATTATCTTTATCTATCGTTCGCCCTCTCGGTTTAAGCTTACTTAACAATTAGATAAGAAACGATACTTTAGGTAACTCCAGAGGAGTAATTAGTTTAAGGTGTGATTTAAGGTATTGTTAGTTAGGTTAACTGATCGGGTTGTTAGTTACGTTTCTATCAGCCTTACTAAGTAAGGCTGACGTCACCGGATTATTATCTGTAATTTCCCTATAGTCAGCATTCCTTAATTATAGTGTTGTCTTAGACTTCGCGATAAGCTCTTGAATCGTTACCTCGTCTACGTTACTTATCTTATTTACCTAATCTTCTGTTTTGCCTAAGAAGAATCTATCTTTGTTAAAGATAACATCCCTGGTTATAATAACTTCGTTCTTTGCAGGGATATATACGCGGTACTGGTTTATAGATATATATCTAACTAGGTAACCAATATACGCCTTTAGGTTAAGTCTTTACAATCGGTTGCGGTTAAGTTAGGCGTCTAAAGTTATTACATATGCCCGGCAACCGAAGACTTAAAGATGGCCAATATACGGCAGTAACAGAGTTCCTTTGCCTTTATGCAGTATCTAGTATAGCGATTTCTACTCCCGCGATTCCGATAGAGTGCGGTTAAAGAGATATACTGCGGTCTTTAGGATTTCTGGCCATAGAGTTAATAGTAACTTACATCCTACTCTTATAGCTTATGCCTTTTCTTTAATTGCTGCTGCGATCCTTTCGGCGCCTCTATTCTGGGCCTATGTGTTAGGTACTAAAGATTTAAACAGGATTCCTAGAATCTCTATTGCTTCCTTTACCTACGGATAGGATCCTGTGATCTCGTTATCGTATTTAATCACCTGTACTAAAGTCTTTAGCTAGACCCTAATTATAGTAATAAAGTCGCTAAGTGCTGCCGCGATAGATTCTAACGTACGAGTAGGCATATAATAGTCCTACGTATATCCAGACTTTCGATCGCTTAGCAGTAAGGCTGACTTATATCCTCCGTACCCCTTATCGAAAGGGTGGAAGTCTAGAGTAATTCTACTGCCTACTGTTGTGTATTACAGAGACTCTCTCGCTTGCCGCGAGATTTGTCTCTTAATCTTGCTTATAGCGCAGACTTCGCAGTTGTTAATAAGGATATCGTTAGGCCTGCCCTTTATTCGGACTCCGCGCGCCTTTGTTATGATCCTGCGCAGGGCTCGCCCTCCAGGATGCCTAAGACGATTGTGCTAACGTATTGCGTATACCGGTCTCGTCCTCTTGTAAAGGTCTGGAGGAGGTCTTACGGTCCTAGCGATCGCTAGGTACGCTGCGTGTAATATCTTTCCTCCGACCTTAATTACTTATTGCCTAGCAATTTCTTTTATATTAAAGACCGTTAGATAGTCGGTTACTTTACGGATGTAATTATTGCTTAGGCTATTATCCTACTACTAGTTATTCCTTTTCTTTAGCATTAAGTAGGATACTAGATTGCAGGCAATTAATAGGCAGTAGGCAACGTCCCTTAAGGTGATCTTAACATTACGTGACTAGCACTTAGCTCTAATAACTATATCTCCCTAGCCTTTAATTAGGATTTAAGTATCACTAGCCTAAATAAAATTATCTGGTTTTACTAGGTTTATACTAACGAATTAATAACTGCTATTAAAGACGTAAAGAGTTACTCCTAAGTTAAGAATCACGCAATCTTTTAGTAGATAGTTAGTTATAATAAATATAGCTAACTACTTAAAGATTGCCCCTTTTCCTAAGGGTGGTTATTAATTACTAGATAATACGTCTTAGTCCTTTACTTTACTGGTTACTTTTGCTTTTGCTTCTATCGCGTGTATCCTATTAGTTACTGATTTAACTAATATATCTGCCTCTTTAAGAGCCTCTTTTACGTAGGCCTTTCTAATTACGGTCTTTGCCCTCTTAATAGTCCATATCTTTAGAGCCTACTTACCTCGTGGCTTAACTTTGCCTGCAAAAAAGCATCTAGGTACAGCGTGCCTAAGATTGCCGCAGAGATAGCATCTGCCTGTATTGTTATTATTAGATGGCTGTTAAACCTTAGGAGCCTCTTTTCTGGTACGATCGGACTGATCAGTATTAACTAACGATATAGTGACTAGGCCAAAGACTCCGCGTGTAGCTTTGGCCCGCGGTCGATCCGGCTCTACAATCAGCCTGGCTCTTATGTCTAAGATAACTTTCTAATAGGTAAGGTTACTAGCGATAGCTTTGTCTTTCTTACTGCTTTTGTATCCTTTAACCCACGTTACTAATAGGGTATACCTTATGGCTTTTATAAGTAAAAGAAACCATTTACTTAGCTCCTTTACTATACTCTAGTTAACTCGTATACCATTAAAGATAACGTTCTCTCATTCGGTCAGCCAGTTGTTAACCTCCTTAAGGTCAGTAACCTTATAGCTGGTTGCTTTCTTCATCACTTTCTCATAGTTAGCAATAACCGCTGCCTTTTCTTCCCACGGCTGTATCCCAACTCTTACCTGTAACCTTTCTATCCATTCATGTATAGATACTCCAGCATCGCAGCACTGCTTGACTAGTGTTAGATCGACGGTTGTTCTTATCCAGTCTGCCAGCTCGTTAACTGCCTTCCTTTGCATCTCGTACCGTCGGGCATCTATTTAATACGCCTGTATAGAGAACTAATATTGCTTTGAATCGGCGTCGTTGAGATAGACTATCTTCGTTGCTAGTACTCCTTCGTATGCAGGTAATAGGCTGCCTGGTATAGTGTTCTCCCTTTGCCACTCGTTAATATACCTCGTGGCCGATATCATATAGTCCGACAGCAGCGGTTAGACTGGAGCAACCTTCAGCTGCTTCGTGGGTATCCTCTCGATATCGCTCGTCAGGGGGTTAATCAATTCCCACAAGTCAAGGCCGTCAGCCTTCGATTGCAACTAGGGATACCACTCTGACCAGTCTGACTGGCTCTTCAGGAGTACGTTACTAGTGGTCTTCTTGTCGGTCATTATGGATACCAACAGCTAACTATACTTCGATAGGCAACCAATTAGCGCTCGCGATTCAGACTGTTAATTATCGAAGTACGTCAATTAATAGGATATCCTTGTTGTGACTATTGCTTATCGATCTGCTATTGTGTGTGGGAGAGTCCCCTCTTCCGGCGGACCCCCCTTTTGCCTAGTACCAAGATGCACGTGCCATCGGATTTCGCGTATTTGGCTGGCGAAATCCGTCCAAGGTATGTATCCGTCATTTTGTCGAATTGCCCCACTTTCGTTGTGCGCGCAGCCACATTGCCCACTTCAACATCAGCTTGCACCAAAAAAGTTGGCGAGGGGAGCACTGACCAAGCGGCCCAGCCAGAAAGTCGCAAATAATTTAATGGGGCCCTTGAGAGCAAGCATCCCGCCTAAAATCGGAGAGGGCAAATTATGCATATGCACAAGTGATAGCTTCGAGGTCCGGCCAATCATTAGAGGCCAATTATGCATAAATCGGGTCTTGGGCGGTTTATGCGGGTAGACCCACAGCGAACGTGCGGCATCTCGTCAACTTCAATCCTCGCCCAATTCCCCCGTCGCTTCCCAGAGCCTCCCCAATCAAATCGACCCCAATTGACCTTACCTCCCCGTCCGCCCGTCCGCCCTCCCGCGCAGCGCAAAGATGTCGAGCAAGTACGCATTCACAAAGGCCCTCAAGGAGGTGCGCTTCCTCTTCTGCCAGACGGGCGAGCACAGCGCCGCGACCCGGTATGTTTGGATTCTCCAGAACCTCGACGACTCCAGCCTGGGCACCGGAGCTCCTGTGCTACCGTCCCTGCCTCCGAGCCGCTGTGTGGCATCGATTGCTAACATGCCGCTCCTTCAATAGCTCCTTTGTTGCGAGAGCATACCCCACGATGAAGAAGAACAACCCCCAGACCCCGATTCTCTTGCGCGAGGCAGCCGGCACACTACCCAAGGTCTACGCGAGATACGGTTAGCATGCACTCTCGATGCAGGAGCCGCTACTATGGACGAAAAAACGCTGACGAGGTATCATCGCAACAGAGTTTGGTGTTGAGAAGAGCCAATCGCTCGAGGGTGAGACATTACCCCCTCCTGGAATATGCTCAAGGTGACGGGTACCGTTGCTAACTTGGATAACAGGCCTGTCAGACAAGCAGATCGAGGACACAGTTACTAGCTTGGTCAAGAACGGCGCATGAAGAAACGAATTGGAGGGGGAACTTTTGAACGAATAGATAAAAGACCTTGTACCATTACCTTGTTGAGAATCCCGAACCGACTTGACGCTGAAACCAAACAATATGCTTCGAATGTGCTTCGAATGAGTGGCCCATACGAACATGGTTTCAATGGATGGACTGGGCTTGTGTTTCACTGGTCGAACGTACAGTTCCGGCGGGCCGCTGTGATTCGAGCCAAGCATGATAATCATGTCTTTCAATGGTTCATTATGTGGACAGTTACTACTAACAGAGCAGTAGGATTTCGAAAGCAATCTCATTCTGGTTCTGCTGTGTAACTCCTGGCCACGGAGCTGTGGGTATCAGTCAAATTTAGACCCCCGTTGAAGCCTATTCTCTAAAATCTTCACCTCATCTCCTGTTGGATAACTTCTCCAACAAAGTCTCCAAGTTACAACGAAGATTTTGGCCACCCTGTTCTCTCATATGATCTCCGATCTCTGGATCTGCTTCTGCTCTAAGATCCTTTCTCTCCAAGCATCAAAGATCTCTCTATTACTGACCGCTGCCGTCTTTGGAACCCGAGTTCACGGAAGTCTCGTCCTTGTGGGCAGTAGTGCTGTCACAGGGAGTGAGGATGGCGGCAGTCGACACCGAACGCGCCTTGCCCCAGACGCTGCTAGCCGGGAGACTCGACACAGGCTTGGGAGCAGGGGGTAATGAGGGAAACTCGGCCTTGCTGTCAACAGAAACCGGGTTGGTGTTTGGGCTGGAAGCGTAGCGTTGCTGTTGAAAGTGACTCTGTCCCTGAATCTTCTGCTTCTTAGGCGAGAGGCGGTTCTTCTTGAGGCCTTGCTGGCCGTGTTTGCTCTGTTGCTGCTGATGGTTCTTCTGCTGGCTGCTGCCCTTGGGCTGCTTGGTGCTGAAATCCCTCTTGGGGCGCTGCACTTGCCATTCGCCGTTGTTATCTGGCGTATCTTGCGAGGTAGACAGGTCATCACTGGCAACAGAACGGCCCTTGTCCTTCCCCGCGACTTTTATGGCTGAAGTCTGCTGAATGGCACCTTGAGACTTGTTATTTGACGTAGGACCCTTAGCATCTTTGTCCATGACAAAGCCCTGCCGAGATGCAGAGTTCTTCTCGTTGCCTTTGGAAGTTTCGGCATCGTTTCCCTTGAAGTGGTTGTCTTCCGCCTTGGCAGGCGAGGTGCCAGGCGTAAGGGTGCGCGATGTCTTTGACGAAGTCTGGGACACGTTGCGATAGTGTTTGGTGGGCTTCAACGGAACCGGCGCAAGATCAAATTTCTTTGACGCAGCTGCAGTTGGGCGGGTAGACGGTGAAACAAACTCCCTGGCCTGGGGGTTAAGTAAGGTGTTGGACTTTGGAGTCGCTTCGACACCTGCAGCAAAAAAACTCGCCGAAGAGCTCGTCGTGGCTACGACTGCCATGGCAGGCGGAGGAGTTGCAGGAGTTGACAGCATCACAGGCGACCCGTTGGTAGAGCGACTCTCCTGGTCCGTGGTGGAGCTGAAAGTTACGGTGCTCGCAGCAGAAGGAAGCCCAGCATCGAAGACATGAGGCGCTTCGAAGCTGCTAGCACCTGTTGTGTCTCCAGAAGCGGATGGTTCCCGGCCGATGAGATGTAACTGAGTGGGCTGCTTCTTCCGATTCTTGGGGAGCCGTAAGGAGCCGCCACCATCAGCGCGAAAAGCTTTGCTGATAGACTCTGGAACGCTTGATTTCTCGGGAAGTTGCTTTGGCTCATTATCCTCTGCCTGGAGAAACTCCTTGCCCTTGGTACTGTCCAGGGTTACCGAATGATTATTCTCTGTTGTTTCAGCAATAGGTGGCGCTAAGGCTTTTGCGACAGCAATGGCGGGAGTGTCGATGGCAGATTGCTTTGCGCTGCTTGACTCAGCTCCCTTCGCTCCAACTATCCGCTTTGCCTTGGCGATGACTTCCCTGAGGGTTGCGGGCTCGATATCCTTCATCGTTTCCGTGGCAAGTGGCAGTGATGTTTCAGGGACTTGCTGCTCCGTAATGTGGATGACTTGGATGAGGGCATCGCTGGTAGGTTGCTGTACACTGCTTGATTCACCCTGGTTCACAGAAGCGGGCTTCTTCTTCTTTTTGGGCTTTTTGCTGTTCTTCTTCTTAGTAGAGTGCTCGGCGGCAATAGTCGTGGGAGTGGGCTCGTGATCCCGGTTTGAATCGATCAGATCGTCAAGCTGATGACCAGCGCGGGTGCGGAGGTTGTCATCTTGTTCAGTGGTGTGCGCTTCCACGTTGGAGCTACCCATGGCCGATTGGTTGTGCCTCAATCCAATTCTGGTCACTGGCGCATCGAAAAATTCGACACTGAGGTCGTCTTCCAGCGAGAAAACTTTTCTGTACTTACCCTTGTTGTAGGAAGTGCTCTCCGACTGGGACTGCGCAGGAATGGGATTATTGTTCTTGATGATGTTCGTGGCTCCAGGCGCAATCTGGGTAGCTGTTTGGAATTCCTTCTGTCCATCTAAGGGTGAACCCTCGGGGTTGGCAGCGTAAGGTGCACAAGAGACCTTTTTGGTTGGTGTTACCAATGCCTCACTGTTCCGAAGTGGGGTGATTTCACCAGACACTTGTGTGCTCGTATCAGCTTTCTTTGGCTTCTTTGGCGTGACCGGCAAGTTGACCACAATGGCCTTGTTGCCGTTTTTGCCTGGGCTGCTCTCCAGAACATAAGGACTGGATATCTTCCTTGTCTGATCCTCGTCCGGGATTACCTCCTCAGAAGGTGGCTTTGACTGAGACTCGGCTTCGACAGAGGTTTGAAGTATCTCGATGATAGCAGGCTTTACCCGTACCTCAGGATTGTCGCAAGTAGACTTGATGTCTCTAGCCAGTCCAGATATCTCTTGCGGAACTCTTTGCTGGACGTTCGAAGTCAGCGGAGCTGCTGAACTATGGACCGCAGAAGGCTGGGTTTTTCTAACAGCGGCCTGTGGTGGCTGAGGACGAGGGACCATATACTGCTCCAAGGAAACCTGTGCCCTCGAGTCACGGCGGATTGATGAAGGCTGGGTCTGGCCAAACCCGTTCGAATGACCCTTCCATATGGACCGTTGTGATCCATGATATGACTTTGTCGAGCCCTGCTGGCCGCTGTCTTGCACGTAGTCACTATGCATAGCGTTTCCATAGTCCGAATGGTGCATCGCACCAATCTTGATCATGCAGTCTAGCTCGTTACTGACGAAGTCATCCGTTGCCGAGGCTTCTCTTATACGGGAGTCATTGCTAAATCTGTGTGGGAGGCTTTTGTCAGCAAATATCATGGGTCAAGTGGGAGGGAAAATGTTACTTGCCTAACAAAGAAGCAAACAAAATCTCCTGGATTCTCGTTCGCCGGCAGCCGCCGGACGTTCTCAACCTCTCCCCATTGGGACATGATGTCACGAATCTTTCTGGTGAGGACATCTTGCGCCATCCGCGGGGCTGGGTTAAGTTGAACATACACCGAGCGTTCGCGCTCCTCGCACCTCATACAGACACACGGCGTGTAAGCATATTTGTTGCCATTCTTGGGATGCTGGTTTGAGCAGTACAAATCTGCTTTAGATGAGACCCGGGAGTATGAGCGAGGGCGGTTTTCCTTGGTTGGGGATCGACGGAATACAGGGCCGTGGATTGACTCATCTGCATGCAGAACCTTCTCCCAGCCCTTGGTCTCACCGCGAGGCCACGACTGACCGTAACCTGCGTCGTTGGATGCACTCGGTGTTTTCAACTGATCTTGCTGGGCACTTTGGCCTGGATTGAAGCGTGGAGGGCCCGTTGACAGACCTTGTCTAGGTCCTTGGTCAGAAGCAGAATGAATTGTTGCATTTCGCTTGCCGCTATGCTTGTGTGAAGGAGTGGCATCCAAAGGAACTCTTTGATAGGCAGCAGACTGCATGCGCGTGCCAGTCTTCGAGGCCATAGGACTCTGAACTGGTGGGATATGCCCATTGTTTGGAAATCCGTTGTCTGCAGATCTTTGAGGAGTCACATTTGCTGGAGGGCGAGGACCATACTGTTGATATTCAGGCGCAGGCGGCGCGGATGGAACAATAGGGCCATAGTAGGGTTGCAGCTCACCGTTAGAACCTGTTGTGAACGGTGTATTGAAGGCGTGGCCGTAAGGTCTTTTGGGATGAGGGTAGAAGTCTGGTTTGATGGCACCCGCGTTGGTGATATGAGATTCAGGGGCTTCAGTAATCCGATTTTCGTTGCGCGGGACAGGAGTTAAGGAGATCGACCGATTTTCTAAAAAGGACTCTCTAGAATGGCTGGCAGAGTCTGAGCGTGCAGTAAAGCCATAGTTATGGGGTCCGGCTTTGTGTTTCCGGTTCGTTCCGCTGACTACCATGGGGTTCTGGGGAGTGGTGATGGTATTGGCCGGCATGTGAGTAGCAGCGGTCGTACCGCCAATTGCAGTAAAACTCGGCTGACATGATGAAGAACCGGAGCCACCAACGATGATAGTCGACGGGGACACCGCCGGAGGAATGCCACTGGGCGTGTCATGAACGAGTTGACCCGCTACCTTGATGTTAGCCGAAATGTACAGCACAGATAAAGAGGGTTCAATTTACCAAGCCAGCAATGCAGAGTGTTGTTGTACCAATTAGCTTCAATGCTGTTGGCCGGGTAGGCGTTCGGTCGAGCCCATGGCTTGCCCGACAGCTGATTTTGTCGATGACACAGAGCATACCGAACAAGCATAATGTCAATGAGTGGCAGCTTCTGGAGCTCAAGCCAAACTTCCGGAGTGATAAGACTAACGACGTCATCCTCCCAGCAGTTGAATGCCATGAGCTTTGTCTTGTTCTCGGCCTTGATGACCCACTCGTCGCACCAAATGCCGATGTCGACTGCAGTAGCTCTGAACCTGTCGCGGGAGAGGTTCTCGTTCTCGTTGAAAAGTAGAAGAATGAGGTTCCACAGGTTCTGTGCACCATGGAAGTAGATGTCGAAGCAATCAAAGTAGTTGTGCAGGTCCTCCCAGTATTTTGGCTGGGGCATGGTCTTCAGGGATCTCCAGTGCTTCTTGCGGATGGCGTTAGCCCTTTCCTGGAGCTCTTCGGCGCTCCATAGGTCGAGTTCGCGGGAAACAAGGACGTGGTTCATGCTGAGGCCGCGGGTAGGCACCTCTCCGTTGTTAGTGCTGAAAACCGCCTTGATCTCTTTGCGGCTGTAGAAAGAGACAGGGAGGTTGTCCTCCACATAGCGCCTGGGAGTCTCTCCATCCTTGGCAGGGACCATCTTGTAGCCGTTTGGGATGCCACTGGGATAGTGGTAGGTGTGGCTTGTAGGCAGATTCCGAGAATTGGTCGTCAGAGAGCTTGAATTCGCGCCTTGCGCATCGCGATCAATATTGCCTCTGGGGAAGTCGCAACCCTGGAAAGATCCCTGGCGGCGGGGAAAGGATGAAGCCATGTTGCAGAGCTGAGTTATCCAACGAAGTCTCGTCAGGTAGCAGGAGGAAGAGTTGGATTGAAGGAATAGATATCTGTGTTTGGAGGGGAGCTGATGATATTTGTGGTGATTGGACGGGTGGTAGGATTGAGGATGGGTTTGTAGAGTGAAAAGCTGTGAAGTTGCGACGAAGTGGTGGAAGAAGAAGGAACGAAGAATTGTTGCGACGAAAAACAAGAGGTGAAGGAGTAAGAAGAAGTGAAGGGGCAACAGCAGGCAGGAAAGAGTAATGGGCTTTCTAGACCGCCTGAGGAAGGTGCCAAAGCAAGCCACCTGCCTTGGGAAGAAAACCATTGAACACAAAGTCTTCAGTAATAGAGGATGGCATTGGCGGGTACAGCACTAGCGACCACAGAGACAACAAGCCGGGAAGCGACAAATGGCAGCGACAATGACGGATACTACGATCTTCCATGCTAGTAGCTAGGCGTTTCTTCCAGAAGAAATGAGTTCGTCAATCACCTTTGGGGTTTATATTATAAAAGGAATGCTCAGGCTTTGGCGAGACACATTGACAGCCTTTCCCTGGGGATCAACTCCAAGAACAGTCAAAGACAGGCTTCTGGGAGTACATTTGGATATGCCTGGCGACTGCCAGGCAACGATGGAACATGGTTCGATCCAGCATCTCATTGCCGGTCCGGCTTGGACCGATCCTAATGCCCCCAAGGTCCAGTTAGGCCGAAAAGTACTTTGAGTGAAACATGACAGGAGAGAAGCACCATAAGGTAGGAGGAGGGATATATTCATCATTCAACTAATGTAACGCCTACGAAGGCAGGCTGCAGGTATCTGGTTATACAAAGGTAAGAAAGAAGCTGCCATGGCCATCATAAAGGACTACGTCTTTCAGCTCTTCTCGCCATTCAAAGCGTTGAGCATCTTGAGAATCTCAGACTCGCTGTCGCCAGCAACAGCCTTGCCATTGTTCCAGTCTACAGTCTGCATGTCTCAGTCAGCACGAGACACAGGAAGGGGAAGGCGAAGAGACTCCATCCGGGGAGAGAGACGCCTGTGGAGCGAAAACTTACCACGGGTCTCTGGAAGGACTCGTAGTTCTGCTGGAACTTTCTCAAAGCCTCCTGCTCGGTCGATGCGCCCTTAATGATGGACGAGATCCTGCTCTTCCCGACGTACTCCAAGATAGTCTTGACTTGGTCGGCAGTGGGCGGGTCCTCGGTGATATTGAGCTCGAACTCGGCGCGCGACTTCTTGGGGTTCGTCTGGACGCTGTGATCGCTGGCTTGGTCTTCCGTCGCGCCGGATGCGGCGTTCGCCGACACCTGCTTGAGGATGTTGGCGACCCTCACGGAGGCGGGGGAGCTCGCCTTGTGGAAGAGGGTGACGATGTCGAGGGTCTTGTGCTAGAGTGGTTATTAGCTATCAATGGCGTAAATCGCATTGCAGAGAGACGGCCTTACGAAGCGGAACATTGTGGCGGGTCGTTGAGGAGCTGTTTTGGTGGTGTGGTTTGTTTAGAGCGAGCTGTCCTTCGTGAATCGTGCAGGCGTTGATGCGATGAAGTCGGCAGTGGAGCTTTGGAGCTCCCAGGAAATTTACGTCATCCTTGCCGGCCGCTTAACTTTAGACGCCAATGCCGTATTAGCGCACAGGCGGGGCCTGCCGCGTTTGACCCCTGGCCGCTGCACCTGGAACCGGCCAAGAGACAGGAACATGGAGCTTCACTATTTGACCCCTCACTCCCGTCATTTGGATGGGTCTTGTGCAAGGCACCTGGGCAGTCTGACTTCATTGCACTTGTTGGGCGGAGGTTGCCATCAGGGTCCAACTATGCCACGATGCGCTGCTTTTGTAGGTACCGAATTTGACTCAGTGCCTGACGTTGAAGTGAGGTGACGAGGGTCTGGTAACTCATCAATTGGGAGTTAAGCAAGTGACTGGTCTGTCGTCGAGGCGTTGGTCATTGGTCGGCAATTTACAGGCACGGAACCTTCATTTCAACGCGTTAATTCACTAGGGAATTGCAGGGAGGGACGATTGCTAGGAACGGCGCAAAGCCTCGTCCTCATTCGTAGTCGGGTGAGTTCCGCAGGGGTGGTCATGTTCGAGGCACGCGACGGTCGGCGCGAGCTGCAATCTGACGCCGCCCAGCTTCACCAACACCCAAGTATAGGGCTGACCATTGGCAACAACGAAGAGGCACGGAGAAATCAACCACCCCTCAACCACTCCTGCCTGAGTGCAATCGCCGATTAACCATGTGGTTTTGGGCAGATCTGTCAAGGCGTTTTTGCGGAGAAATGACCATTGCATGACGTAGGAGGGAGCTTTGCACGCGTCTGAGCTGAGCTGAGAATCGCCGCTGAAGACGTCATGACGTAGATGCAGTGAAGTAAATGGTGGGGTGGTCGTTACGCATTGCAAGACAGCTTTTACCCATCTCATATAGAAGGCTCATCTGCTGAACAGACAAGCTCTTCTTTTTGCTCTTTACTCATTCTACACATTCGATACCCATCACTCTCCAAGACCAATCTTCTCAATTTCACACCAAAACAACTTACCAACCCTTCACACCACACAAACCATCACCATGTCCGGAAACTCCAGTGTTGGCACCAGCGGCGTCTACGAGGCCGGCGACCAGCGCAACGTCAAGAACTCCGAGCTTGACACCGGCGACCGCTTCCACGAGGGCAAGGAGCACTCCCACCTTGGCAACGACTCCAGTAGGTTTCTTTTCCATTCCCAATGGTTTAAATAGTCGTACTGACCACCGCCCAGAGGACGAGAGATCCATCGCCAACAGACTTGCTGCGGAGGAGAAGAAGCACCGCCAGGGTGAGGAGGAGGACGATGCTGAGACCCGTCAATCCAAGAAGGACTCCACGTTGCCCGTAAGTCACACTTAGACAACATATTTCGAATGGAACTAACCCCACATAGGCCAAGATGCACGGCAACGAGCCTTCCAAGGGCGCTAAGATTGATCAGCAGCTCCAGGAGGAGGACGAGCTCCGTCTGAGGCAGAAGCAGGGCAAATAAGTGCACAGAACTAGCGGTTTGAATTCTGGATCGGCGTTGGTTGGGAAGCATGAGTATAGATGAGGTTCATAGCATGAATATCACGACTTTGCTGATATAAGGATGTTTGAATGTTTAATAATTGATGAAACGTTCTGGGATATTAACCTTAGGATTTTGGAAGACTTCGTCCCATGTCGTGATTATTTATATGAGGGATGTCGAGGGAGGATCGACCATTGATAGTTGACTGCTCACGAACATAGGATTGTGACTGACCACCAAAGCAAACCGAACAACAGCAACAGCTAAGTCAAAGCAGACAATCGCAAACCAACGAGCCATAAGAGCGGCAAACATGTCATTCAAAGGCTAGGCGGCACACTTCCAATTATGCAAACCAAAGCTATGCAAACTATTGTAATTATTACATTGATGTATTATTAAGATATAGCTATACTAGTACCTGAATGCAAAGTCAGCAACCTGCATCCCAATTGAGACCAGACAAGAAAGGTGATGTCAAGGTTGGAAGTCAGAATATGTAAGAAATTGAATATCATGTATTCAGACGATATAGCCGCTCCGGCGAAAGAGGGCCACCGAATGGAATCAATCGCAAATTGTTCTCATCATTCCAAAGGAAAACGGGTAGGGGAAAGCTGGAGTTGTCAACGTACCTTTGGTGGAAATGCAGCCTCTCCGTTGAAGGCCATGTTTCTGCACCTCGAAGCTGGTGAAGAGGTGAGAGCGAACGCAGGATGAAAACACGCCGAACTGCATCTTTAAGCTGACGAGAAAAAAGTTCTGTCGTTGGTGGGGCACCCGCCATGCGGCAGGACACCGTAAGGTGGGCGACGACCACTGACCGCCCGACTAGACCGTTTTCGGCGAGCCCCATTCGGCTCGGCAAATCGCACCTTCCGACAGTCGAAAAACGCTCTTGCCCTAAGGTCCCCAAGCTTGTGCGTCTGGAAATCGACGCAACTCGACAAAAAAACCGCTGTGCCGAAACGTGACTTCGAACTCCATCACCACTAACCAGCAGCAAATCTTCGACGTCTGGTAAGTCGACGCGCCCCTCCCACAACCAAACAAAAACACCACTCCGAGTCCGCATCACCGATATCTAACTTCGCGATCCAACTCCAGACCGACCAGCAAAATGGGTGACGCTACCATCGAGGGTTCTAAGTGGCGACTGGTCGAGGTCGGCCGTGTCGTCCTTCTCCAGGGCAACAGCCCCTACGCCGGCCGCCTGGCGACTATCGTCGAGATCATCGACCACAAGCGCGTACGTTACGACAGATCCTGATCCTGCTCCTGCCCCCGATACGATTCGCTTTGAGCGCGCGCGCACACGTGCACTGGAACAGAAGGAATAGATATTCTAACATGAAGTTCGAATTATAGGCTCTGGTCGACGGCCCCTCCTCAGACGCTCAGCTCGCCGTCCCCCGCCAGCCCATCTCGCTCGCCAACGCCCTCCTCTCCTCTCTCAAGGTTGAGGGCCTGCCCCGCGGCGCCCGTACCGGCACCGTCAAGAAGTTCTGGGAGAAGTCCGAGATCGACGCCAAGTGGAAGGAGACCAACTGGTTCAAGCGCAGCACCCAGATCGAGCGGAGAAAGAACCTCACCGACTTCGACCGCTTCAAGGTCCTCCGCCTCAAGAAGCAGCGCCGTTTCGAGCAGCGCAAGGAGCTGGCCAAGGTCAAGGCCGCAGCGTAATGGACTTGCGATCGGGACGTCTATGGGGTTGACTTTGAAGACTACGGGGCTGGTTTAGAGCGTGACAGCATGGGATCCGGTTTGGTCTGCATCACCGCAGCATTGGGTTGCTGCACATCTCTTTTGCTCCGTAACTGGAAGGGCTGTATGTCACATTCATCATCAATCATATGATGACCGGCGTCAAATACGGAAATTCAGAGACAAAAAATGAATTCATGGCACAATCAGAAAAATAGATTGGTTGGCTCGTGACGGGGACACGGAGTAAAGATTTTTTTCGGTTTTCCTTTGAGACTCTGTAATTCTGACGATCATGAACTTTTCTGACGTGCATGTTTGTATCTGCCACTGGAACCTCCCACGAAACTCAGCGTTCCTCCGCCCAGCCTAGTGTGCGGTACTTGTAGATAACGTCAGGCTCTCCCTCAGCCTTGTAGAAATAACGGGCAGAATGTCATCCGTATGCTTGAGGACCTTGCAACCGCGTGCATCTGGGGATTTGAACTGGGGACCGACCGGCCGTCTGCTTACCTAATGCACTCCAGTCGCCAGAGGTGCTCCTGCCCGCAGTCAGTGTTCTACAAACCCTATCAATTTTCTACGATCCCTCTTTCAAACCACAAGCCACCGAATATTCCCCCACGTCGAGTTGAGATTCCCTCGTTCTAAACTTTAGTAAGTACCGCTGTGCCCCTGTCGGAAATTTTGACGCAATCGCCCAACCGACGAGATCGCGCCTGCTTGAACGAATTTTGTGCGAAAAGTTGTCAATTCCCTATTTTTTCCCACAGACACACCAAACCCGAGGCTCGCCAAATCAGCTCCTTTGCGCCATCCTAGCTCCCACCACACTACCACCACCCAAAAAAAGAACCCCGCAGCTAACAATTTTTTCGCGGTTCACAGTCGACAAAATGGCCAACCCCCGCGTTGAAGAGCTTCCCGATGACGAGACCAAGAAGGTCTCCGTCGAGGAGCACGAGGACGAGAGCTCCGACTCCGAGGTTGAGGGCGAGGATGCCGAGGGCCTTCCCTCCGGCTCCACCGCCATCATCCACTCCCGCAACGAGAAGAAGGCCCGCAAGGCCCTCGAGAAGCTGCACCTGACGAGAGTGCAGGGCATCACCCGCGTCACTCTCCGTCGCCCTAAGAACGTGAGTGCCTGAGGAGGAAGGGATTGTGGTTCTGGTTGTAGCACGGTGCAATGCGGGGGTTCAACAAGGCTGACCCACGTCCCAGATCCTCTTCGTCATCAACAACCCCGAGGTCTACAAGTCCCCCAACAGCAACACCTACATGTAAGTGACAGGCGCGAAGTATCACAGGATGATAGGAAGCTGACGCTACGTCCCAGCGTCTTTGGTGAGGCCAAGATCGAGGACCTCAACGCCACTGCCCAGCAGGCCGCCGCCCAGCAGCTCGCTGCTGCCGGTGGTGAGCACGACCACGCTGGCCACAGCCACGCTGAGCCCAGCAAGGCCGCCGACGCCGAGGCCAAGAAGGACGAGGAGGAGGAGGACGACGGCGAGGAGGTCGATGCTGAGGGCATCGAGGACAAGGACATTGAGCTGGTCATGACCCAGGCCAACGTCAGCCGGAAGAAGGCCATCAAGGCCCTGAAGGAGAACGACAACGATATCGTCAACTCGATTATGGCATTGAGTATTTAGCGACGGCTACGGCCAAAGATAGGTTCTCAAATCTCGACAACGGCAAAAAGGACGGAACGGGTTGGCATGTACAATTCCCAGGGAGTTGACTCCGAAAAGTCTCTTTCGCAATAAGAGGTCATAATATTCGGCGTTTTCATCTCCGTGCTGTGACTTTTATAAGATGCGTAAACAACATCCTCGGCCAATCCAATGCATTCTGGCGTATCTTGTAATTGCGTCTCAGAAGATCGAGTTGAGCTACCCCTCGATCTTGGGAATTTGGCTCAGACCGAATTCGCAGGGAGCTCTGCCCCACCATCCAGCCGTTTGCTCCCGCCAACCAGATGCCGCAGCCGTGCGCGTATCACGTGACCTTCCGTGTGACCCAGTTCATCCCGGCTCTTTCTCTGCTCTCCGTTCGGCAAAGTCAATCAACAACCTCACGTCGACGCAACTCCCTCTCCACTCCCCCGAACCCTCAACATATCCTCCAAAATGGCCGCAGTACGTATATTCCATCGAATTTCGCTCATGCTCTCCTCCCGATTGATGCAATTCCCGAAGATGGCGCCAATTGGGTTCCGCACCCGCAGTTCCGCTCCCTTGAAGCCTGGCCTGAGCTAATTTCTTCTTCCCCTGCAACAGCGAAGCGCAGCTCTCAAGCTCGACTGGGCCAAGGTCACCACCTCGCTCGGCCTGCGTGGCCAGACCGCTGCCTCTCTTCAGGCTTTTAAGCAGCGCAACGAGACCGCCCGCCGCCGCGTTCAGCAGCTCTCGGAGCTTCCTACGACCGTCGACTTCGCCCACTACCGCTCCGTCCTCAAGAACCAGGCCGTCGTCGACGAGATCGAGAAGCGCTTCACCGCCTTCAAGCCCGCCACCTACGACGTCAGCCGCCAGATCAAGGCCATCGAGGCCTTCGAGGTCGAGGCCGTCAAGAACGCCGAAGCCACCAAGCAGAAGGTCGACCTTGAGCTCAAGGACCTCGAGAAGACCCTGACCAACATCGAGTCCGCTCGCCCCTTCGAGGACCTCACTGTCGTACGTGCCGGCCAGGGTGATGGAGATCACACGTGTGTGGATGCTTACAATGACTGCAGGACGACGTTGCCGCCGCCGAGCCCTCGATCGACGAGAAGACCTCCCAGCTCGTCTCCAAGGGCCGCTGGTCCGTTCCGGGATACAAGGTACGGTCAATCTGCAACGCAGACGCGCTTCGGCATGCTAATACTCTCTGTAGGAGAAGTTCGGCGATCTCTCGGTGCTATAGACGCGTTCGCTCTTCGATTCCCTTTGTGTACTCTAGCATTGTAGATAGGCGATCGGTCCGAGGGGAGGGAATCAACCCAGTGGACATTAATATCGACCTTCTGTACCAAGCGCATTGTTTCAATACTTGATGGCCACTCGCAGTGCTCGACAAAGTTTGCGGCACATGTCTGACAGGCGCTACTGTTCGGTCGAATTTTTCCGTTCGGAGTTTACGTCCTCGGCGGCAACCCCCATGTTCTGTGACCGAGCCAAACGAGCACTTCTTCGCCAAAACAGCCCCTTTCTCACCAGTAGTATTGGATGCCTATGAAAATCATCTATTTGTATGTCGGATTACCAGTCTATCGAACTTCGCAATAAGGCGGCTCTCGAAGTTGCGCGTATGCTCCTCCGGCATCCCGGCACTACTGCCGGATAAACGGGATCTCGCCGCGACAACAACAGCCCGGAATCACCGACTTCCCCACTCGCGACGTCGGGTCTAACTATCAACTCAAAAGCATCTTATCTCCCACTTTTGTTGCAACAAGGCTTGTAAAATCGTTCGTGACTGCCACTGTTGCAGTCATTTCATCTGACCATTTGGTTTTCTCGGCTCACTGTATTTTCGCTACTAACCCTAGTCACGCAAGCTCGTCATGGACGTATTGAAACACCTCATCCTCCAGGAGGCACCCCCTCTAGATCCTGCCTGGCTTGCCTACGAAGAAGAAGCAAATCTCAAGGCCCCGAAGAAAGTGTATGCCTCACTCCTCGATCGCCAGCCCGTTTACGCGGAAGAATGTAGACAACTCAACGGCCGCATGCTCGCTCCCGGCGCGCCATACCATCATCTCGCGCACGTCTCCAGGCATCGGCTGAGCACCTCATCAAGTCTCGACGGCTTCGCCATCCCGATAGTCCGCTTCTTCGACGGCAGTCTCGAGCCGGCGTCCGAAGAGGATGGGGTGGTGTTGGTCTACTACCACGGCGGCGGACTCTACGTCGGCGAGGCAGATAGCGAGGAACTCTCCTGCAGGCGAATCGTCAACGACTTTGTAGGCGCGACGGTGTATTCCGTGGGCTACAGGCTCATGCCGGCCTTCCCGGCCTCGACCTGTGTATCCGACTCGCTGGACGCCTTTGCCTACATCCGCTCCCTCCGCCCGTCCGCGAAGAAGCTCATCCTCCTCGGCTCCTCAAGCGGCGGTCAGCTCGCGGCTACCGTGTCGCAACTCGCACCGCGTGGTAGCTTCCACGGCGTCGTACTCCGGTGTCCCGTGACTAGCGACGGTGGCAGCTCTCTGGATTTCGTCCCGGAACGTCTTCGGCAGGCGTATACCTCCGCCTCGCCATCTTTTGTCACGAGTCTTTTGGGTGTGTTTGGGCGGACTGTGCCAAGGGACGGGTTGGAGAGAATGCCGCTCGAAGCCGGGCAAGAGGAATTGAGGGGGATGCCGAGGACATGGGTGCAGGTTTGTAGTAACGACACGCTGTACTCGGACGGGGTATGTTATGCGATGGCGCTGATGGGGGCAGGGGTCGAGGTCCGGATTGAGGTTGTAAGAGGATGGCCGCATACGTTTTGGCTGAAGGCGCCCGGGTTGGGGAGGGCGGTTGAGGCGGAGAAGGAGATGGTGGAGGGATTGGGGTGGGTTTTGGAGGGCTAGGAGAGTGAGTGAGTAGAGTGCAGCTAAGTACTGGAATGAAACTGAGTTTGAGAGACGCACAACGCTGCCTAATGAGGCCGTAGATTTGTGACGAGGTTCTAACTTAAAGCAGTAGACTGCCGCTAAATCATGATCCAGTAGGTTTAAAAAATTGGTATAAAAGCGGAAATGAACGCTCGAGTTTGAAGAGAGAACTCCAATCGTGTTTTCTTATCGTCGAGTCACAGATGGAAATTTGTGGAACGCGTCTCAAACTGGGCGCCGTCTGGATGTTTCTGTCTTCATGAGTTGACCATCCCAACATTCGCGACTAGCCGAGAACCCTTACCGGCTGTGGAGTGTCTGGTATCCCCAAGAAACAATTATCTTATCAGCGACTTTGAGTTGTCGCCAGGGCCTTGAAGTTCGCGCTTCGACATGAAATGTTAGACAGACCTGTTTGTATGATACTGAGAGTCCTGGAGTCTTGTGAGGCCACGATGCCTTGGCAGCGGACAACAGCGTAGCAGCAAGGCAAGTGAAACTCTGGTGAGAAGCCACCGCTCGACACTCTCTGACCTTAGGGATTATCGCCAAAAACCCGAGGCTAACGACGCTTGTTCGAGTCTCAAGTAATCTTCTCTCTTCAGGGGAGCATGCGTTAGGATTGAAACTAGCATCGACGATCAGCATGCCGTTATGGCACAGCTCGGCACCTACAGAGCCGCCGACGATGTTCCTGGGCTTGGTCTGAACGGTTCAGCTCTTTTATGAGTGTCTCCATAACACGGAGTTGCTTGCTGATGCCGCAGCTTGTAATTGCCAGAGATACTTCGCGATACCGGCTTTTCCTGATGGCTTTGAGAACAGCTTCAGAAACGGGCACACGAGCACCTCAATGGTCATCCACCCTATTTCAAAGCAGATTTAACCCACCAGATATTCAGTTGATGGTTCTCCTGCTGTACTTTCCATGGTTAGGAGTAGCAGGTGTAAATGGTGGCACGATGTCTTTGTTTCCCCGAGAGTTCGAGTCCGTCTGGAGCCAAAACACCATTTTCAGGCGTGCTTTGCTTAAGGTTTCACAATACGGTAGCTAAACATAAAGATAATTGTCCAAGTCAACTGAACATGTCTCATTATCTGGTCAAGGTTAAGTTCGATGTGTCTATATGAGTGGTGAAAACTTACTTGACAGTTGAAGCCAGGTCCGCGATATCGGCATGTCTGCCCAGTCATGGCATGGAAACCTTGTGACATACAAACTAACAAATAAAGAATTGAATTGAATCAGTCTTAATCATCTTTCTCCATTCTCGCTGGAATGTTCGCTGTTGGGGTTGATATCTGGGAGTGTATCTTGGGATCTCGTCACCCGTTGCCTCATTGGCGAGCAGCCTCCATTAGAGTATGTATTGACACATATGTGCAATATTAGTGTTCCACTAGATCATAAAAATAGTGAATAAACAACTCATCCTAATACTTGACTCTGCCGTCATGTCTCTTGTATATGCTGAGGTAAAACCATCTTAGCATTTGACCTGGTCAAAGACCAGCGTCGCAGTGCTGTAAAAGGAAGAAAGATGAAGTAGAACTGTGAGTATAAGTCCTATAGTACCATCAAGAGCAATCCAAGATACTTCCATTTTTGAAATAGTTAGCCTTCTTAGGGAAAAGTTCCTAACCTCTTTTCCCGTCCACTCACATGGCTAGCATCTCTTCGGCTCGTTTCTTACCTTTCCTGACTTTTCGGTCTCTTTTCGTTGTTCTTTCCTTACTTGCTGCTCCTTCCCTATTTTCCTCCCCGTTAGGAGCTAACGAACCGGTCGGTGTGCTACCCAAAAATTATTTAATCCTCATTTCTCACCTTCAACTGACTTTTTCTTCTTTCACTCGTCCACACCATAACAACCCAACCTACCTGAAGAGATCGGGTAGGACAACAGAATGTAAGAAAGCCGGACACGCACTTCGTTTTCACACGCGCTTACATAAAAATTAGCTATAACCAAGAAACGACAGCGGTGAATACCATCAGCGACAATGGCAGGTGACGCACGTAAGAAAGGAGGCGTCTATAGTGACAACCCCAAGACCATGAGGACGCGAGACTTTCTCAAGAAGCTTCCTGTAGGCAAGAAAGAGGAGAAACGCAAGACATTCCTTGAATACCGTTCTCTCCGAACCACTTGCATTACCCGGTCAAAGAAGGCGGACTATCACCAATCCCACTCCCGCGACGACAAGCTTGCCATGCTGCGTGAAGCCTGCAGCAACGCGCTTGCCAACCGGTATGATTTCTCCCCTCCCCTTATTTCGCCTTCCATCACCACCTTTCACCACTGTCTTCCTCCAAGCGTTCGCCACAGAATACGTGTGAATATGTATCGTATATTAACTAGACACCTAGGCTGAAGAGAGGCATTGAGTACATGGGCACCGACATCGAGGTCTTCATTGCTCGCTTTCACGATCGCGCCTTTCTTCGCGGCATGAGACAGAAAGCCGGCGCTGACGCCAGCGCCTCAGATGGTGCCGACACCCCCGGCCCTGCTGGTGAGGCGGACGACTCCGACTCCGACTCCGACAACGAGCAGCTCGTCATCGCCCACAACGAAGGCCCGTCGACGGCGCCCGCGAGCCCGCTCGGCATGTCCGACTTGGTCAACTTCATCGACTACCACCAGGGTGTGACCAATGAGTTCGACGAGTACGTCGAGCAGCTCCAGGAGAAGCAGGCGATGATCCTCCAGGAGATGAGCGTACGCTCGTACGTCCAGTTTGAGACCGCGAACAGCCTGAGTCTCTTGCTTCGTACCTCTGGCTTCTAAGCACACAACGTCAAATTTCCTCATGCTTGGTTGATCGCGATCTCGTCTTTGTTTGCTGCGGCCTCGCTCTGGCTTGATGCGATGTCGACATAGGGGCCCGTCTTCGACTCGGCGGAATACCAGCTAGGTTTAGTGGATACATAACCACGGGGCGAGGTAGTCAGCAATAACCTTGGTGGATAGAGGAGAGTTATCTGGTACGAGGAGAAACGAGTATGATGATAGACACGAATCAAGAAAATATGACCGAAAGATTGAGACTCTACGTGAAGACTGATGATGATGTTGAATTGTACTGGTTATGTGGTGATGACCACTAACATACAAACCCGACGTGACGAATGTCGGGCAAGACACTAGAGTACGGAGACGTTGACAACTTCATCGGCCCGGCGGCTTGATTGATTCGAGCGTCAGCTTCCGTCACTAGAGCGAACTTGAGCACCGCGCAATCAATCATTCCTCATGGGCCGGGAATGACGAATGTAGGACTGGATAAGCTGGCTGCGAGCTGCCAGTCTGGTGATGAAAATTGAAGACTGCTGTCTCAGGACATCATGAATAAGCAGGAGTGCCGCGTAGATTTACCTCACGGTATCAGCGCCCGCCCATCCGAAATGAGCAAAGATAAGGAAATCAAAGATGGACCACTGTTCATGAGCTTAGAACCCCTGCCGAAGCGATTGGTTGAGAAGGATGCGAAGCTCCAAGATTGGTGACCTCTAGATACGAGTCAAGCATCAACGACACGGAAACGACGAAGTGCAGTCCCCCGTGTACTCGCTACGTGGATGAAGGATGTCCGATTAAGCTAAAGTGCCAGCAGGATCGGGGGCCAAGTTGCAACGCCGGGTGGAACACGTCCCACTCCCGTCAAGCCCCCTGCTCCCTCCTCTCTCAGGGTCGAGACTTTCACGCCCCGCCGTCGATTCGCAATTTCCGAATATATCCCGCGCACAAGTATTCCCACCACCCAACGGGCAAATCGCAAAGAAATCTGTCACTAGTCAACATGAACGCACTTTGTGATCTACCAAAGCATCCACAAGAGACAATATCTCGTCTGCGCCGATGGTTTAGTGGTAAAATTCTCCGTTGCCATCGAGCAGCGTCGGGGAGCCGGGGGTTCGATTCCCCCTCGGCGCAATTCTTTTGCTTTTGCGCATACTTTTTGCCTGATGACTAGTTACGTGCGCTTGCTCACGGAAGAAGAGTTGTGGATGTGCTTATTCTGGGTTGCATTCATGGGACGAGCGGATGACTGGTTGAGTGCACACTACGTAAGGGACGGGATGTAGAGTCCTTTTATGACGTCTAGGTAGTGAACATGGATGGGGACATTCATATAGATGAGCCGACTTTTGACGTGCGTAGCGGGTTATAGAGACAGGACAAACTGGTGGGAATCTAACGACGAAAAACAAATGCACGTATTCAATAGTTACTTTCACCAGCGAACTCTGCCACCTGGACGGCAGAAATCGGATTGACATGTCAAGGAACCTTCAATCGCCTGACATTCCAGCTTCAAGAAGCGCCGTGACGCTCATGCTTCACCCCGATGGCCCTTTCAGGACAGTCTCCTTCTATGACTTGCATCCCGGCCACTCTTCCTGGCCGGGACTCGAGCCACAGAACCTGGCGCTCTCTTCAACCTGGCCGTCGGTGCTTGCGGTGTCTGTTGAGGGGACACCGGGCTAGCGGTATCTACACAGCAAGTGCTGTGTTAAATAGTTGATATCGGATTGACGACCAGGTTGGGCTGAGACTTATCGTGGACTTTGATCTTCCCGGGTTGCGGGCTCCATTCCTCTGGTGGGAGGCGTTGGCCGATATCCGTTACGTTGGAAAGCCATGCGCCGGGCACGGGACGGACTGCGGTATTGAGACCAGCAGATATCATGCTTGAGAGTTGAGAAGGATAGAAACAAGCTCTGTGTTCTAGGAACCGATGTTTTCCGGATCTGTTCTAAGATGCAAACGTTCTAAAGGTATCGTGAGGACAGGACCAGGGAGATGCAAGACAAAAACAACGACCAGAAGACAGGGAACGCCAAAGCACATCCAAAGAGACCAACAAAATGGACCCAGAAATGCAACCGACGGAAATCCGCCCATGGTGAACAGCATCGACGACGCTGTGACAATGCAAGAAATTCCCTGTATGCCGTACAAAATCAAATTCTTCCACATGCAACTCCAGTATCATGCAAAATGCACCAAAACCCGACCCGTCAATGCGACAAACCCCTCACAACTTCTCCATGAAGTTCTTCCTCACGGTCCACATGCGCGCCCGCTTGCCGTACAGATACATCGGAATGGAGAAGAAGAGAAAGATGAGCTGAATGACGCCGAGCCAGATGAAGACCATTTTGGGCCCGTCGTCGGTGAGCCAGTGCGTGACAAAGAGACTGAACACCAACCCGTGGAAGATGTTCTTGCTAAAGTTGAGCGTGACGAGCGCCTCGCCCGCGTACTGTCGGTAGCTATCCACGCAAAACGTGATTGAGGTTGTGGACCCAAGCGTGCAGCCGAACGAGATGAGGCCAAAAAAGACGGTGGGCACGATCCAGTGGTCCCGCTCCTGGGCGGACCAACCGAAACCCATGAGGCCGATGACGGTGGTGACGGCGACGGGCGCGGCCATGACAAGGCGGAACTCGGGCTCGTACAAGCCGCCGTTACGACGGGCCATAGCCTTGACGATGATGTCGCTAGCCTTGCCGGCGACGGCGGTGCCGAGGATGCCGCCAACGAAGGGAGATAAGTAGACGAGGCCCGTCTGCAGGGCGTCAAAGTTGTAAGACTCACGGTTGCGGTAGATGAGGGCCACCGACTCTGAGACAACGATCAGCCAGCCGACCGACAGGGCGTAGACGACGGAGGACCAGAGCACCGCCGGGTAGGCGAAGAGGACAAAGGGCCGGAGCATAACCTTGAACCACTTGTCGTGGTTGAGGCGGCCGTTCCAGGGCTTCAGCTGCTCGGTGAAGGACTTTGCGGGCTGGTGGCGGAGGGTGTGGGTGTATGCCAAGGCCTTTGGCGGGGAGTTGACGTCCGAGGAGTGAGTAGGTAACTTCTCGTTCTCGATGGCGGGTGCCTTGGCGAAGTAGTCGGATCCGGAGGTGGGAGTGCTGGAGGTGCCAGAAGTCCGGGAGACGGGCGCTGGGTTGGATGAGTCGGTGGCGTTGCCTGCCTGTTTCTCGATATCGCCCATGCCCTGACTATCTTGATTGGGGTCGGGAGCAAACCCGACGTGCAGGTCCTTGTGGTGATGTAAAGGAGTTTGCGGTGATTGTGGAGCAGGGCTAGCGGGAGTTGTGCCGCCGCCCGCAGACACTCGAGGAACTTCGTGGCGTGATGATTGCCTGCGTCCAAAGCTTGGCCTTCGGGACGGCTTCCGTGACTTGGGGATCGGCGTCCGGTCCCAGAACGTCTCGGGCACGAAGAGGAAGAGGAGCACGCCGCAAAACGCTACAATCATTGCAACGACCCTACGAAGCGTGTGAGTAATAGTTCATGCTCCAGACGGGTTAGGGATGTGACGACGTACCAGAACACCCATCGCCATCCCAAGGCCTGGATGACGACGGCGCTGATGAGTGGGACCAGGTTCTTGCCGCCGAGCAGCAGCAGTGTGTAAATGCCTATGCGGAACGCACGCTCGTGGAGGAAGAAGATCTCGGCGATGGTGGCCGACGGGAGACACTCGACAGGGCTCACGGCGACGCCCTGGAAGATTCTGGCCAGGATGAGAGACGTGAAGTTGGGTGAGAGGGCTGCCCAAACCGAACTGGCGATGAAGATGACAGCGCTGAACAAGTAGACCGGCCTCTTTCCGTAGAGGATAGCCGTCGGCGAGAATATGACTGAGCCAAGACCCATGCCCATCATGTACAAGCCAGTGGTTAAGGAGACTGTTTCCGTCTCGATGTGGTAGTCCTCGGCCACATTGGTGAAGCCGGCAGCAAGCAAGGGGGTCATGCCTCCACCGACCATGCAGTAGAAGCCGAGAGACAGTAGCGCGCAGTCGCGCCTCCATGCGGGCCAGTTGAGGGGGTCGTTGGCTGACTCTTCTGGTTGGGGGTTGAGAATGATCCCGTCCTTGGTAGTCTTGGCCTCGTCCGGTGGGGCCGCATGCGCGGGGGGACGACGGCCGCCGGTAGGCGTGTCGACCGGTTCCGGGAACCCAGTAGGGATGGAGGAGTGAGAGGTCCTGGCGGGCGCATTGCGCAAGCCCAGCGGCTCGTTGCGATGGCTGGCGAGAAGAAGAACCGAGCCTGTAGCTGTCAATGTCGAGTCTTTGAAAGTTGCGAATCGCAGGTATGCTTACCAGGTACTTCGATCGTTGTCGGATCGTTGAGAACGCCCATACTCCATTTTGGAATGCCGACATGTTCCTCTTCTGTCGCGTTGGCAGTTCCGGATTTGTTGCCAAATACACCCCCAAAGCGGCTCTTCCAAGTTAGGATACCTGCCATGGCTACCGGTTCTGAGAGCTTCCCGGTCCAGATGAGGGCAAGCTCGGCGTTGCGTCTGTTGTAGAGACGCCAAGAATCTACAAGTCTTGTAAAGAGGTGAGAAAGGGGTGGGGGCACGTCAAGAGATGCAAGGTGAGGCTGGGTGAGAAGGTTTGACTGGAAATCGGTCTCAAGTTCGGTCTTGCATCATTTTTCAAGATCAACCGTGCATCCAAAGGGATAAGGTTGCAGACGTCAAAGAGCCGGATGTAAACAGCCGAGGAAACGTCGCAATGCGCTCTCCAAAAAATAAAATAAAATAAATCAAATTCTTCAGCGAACGGCTGCAGAGCGATGCTGAACGCAAGTCGATACTGTTGACGAGGTTGATGGAAAGGAAAGAACAAAGGACGACGAGAATTGAAGATGGGATGGACTAGATGAAATGGCGTCGCAACGGAATCTGTCGATAGGAAATAGTGTTGTATGTCAACAAGAGACTGCAGCCAAAAACGGCGAGTTGTGGGCAACAGGCGCTCGGGGCCCGTGCAGAGCGATGGCGTCAGAAGGCTATAACGTGCCGTTTGATTCTGATTAAGTGATGGGAGTAGCGTCTCACGTACTGGCAGGCGACCAGCAGATCAAGGATGTACCTCGAGCTTTATGGTGAAAGGGGGCGGCCAAAGTCGAGCAGCAGCGTTATGCTTGGCAAGCCTGGATGGACATGGGACGAAGTAAGAAATCGGCAGGCCAATGTCAGGATTGGCCGGCCACCGAGTCAAGCGTCAAGGACAAGAAGACACGGGGTTCATGCTCCGGTCTTGAATGCGTCGCCTCGGGCGGGTTCCGTGGGATATTCGAGTGCCGGGCCAGGGAGATGTTCATCCATTGGACAGACACGACAACCTTGACAGACGGGCAGGTGACTCGGTGTTGGACCTGATATGGATGTAGTAGATGGGATTGTTCGAAGGAGATGAGCAAAGGGCCACATGCACAAGTTGATGGTGTGAACATCTTGATTCTGGCCTCGGGATTCAGGGACCCCTAAATGCGAGGCTTCCGGAGTCGCGTTGCTGACAGTTGACTGGACCGAGACATCTCGGGGTCTCCACGCACGTGTGTACCAGCGCCCATGGGTGCAGTCTTCTTCTCCACTTGAAGAATTGGGAGTGGGAGTTGCGAGTTGGAGGAGGGGGACGTGAACCAGCGGTCGAGGATGGTGACGAGGCGGTGACACTAAACCCGGGCAACGTCGAGCGCAAGCGACTTGAGGGGGGTCACGAAGCAACCACACTTGTCCTGACTTGTCCTGGTGTGCTGTGCTATGCTCTGCTGATCCTCGAACAGGAAAATGTGTCCAGGGTTGCGATTTCAGATGAGGTTGGGTGTGTCTGATACATGCAACCTGAGGGTATTTCGGTCGTCTGCGAATGCCGTGGCCGTTGTATGCGGTTGAACTGGACGAAATGGGCACAAGAATCAATGTATTCGAGGTTCGAAAATTGATTGGGCAAACAGCATCCGCCAAGGGTGCTAAAATTCCATCAAGCTTCTTGCCGCTGTTGCCGTTTGTCAAAAACCGCGGAACATGCTTATGTCATTCTGAGCCGCAGCGCCACCACGTCATCGTACGCAAAGGCGTTGGACCCCACACATTGCACCACGCCTTCCCTCACAAGAACAGCCGTGGTTTAAGCGCGTCCACGTCCGCGTCCGCACCTGCACCTGCCAGGAAGGAGCTACGCAGCAACCAAGCAGCAGCCGACCCGGGAACCCGAACATGATTTCTACCAATCTCCAGATGAACGACTTGACAGACAACGGCAGCTAAGCAGTTCTGGTTCTGTCAATCACGCGTGTCTTGCTACCTCAAACACCCCCCCGACACTGACTCTCGTTTCTCCCGCTTCTCCGTTGGCACATCGCGCGACCTGTCCCCCCGTATTGGCCTTATCACGTCTTCCCTATCGAGATTCTGTCGCATATCAGCATCTCGAGTCGCATCGCGACACATCACGAGACTGCCTTCAGAAACGTCATTCAGCGCCATACACGTCCATATAAGCAGAGCAAGCATCTCTTAGCGTGATCAACGATGCAGCTCCTAAGACATACAGCCCGCACCGCCCTCCGGGGCTGCGAGACTCCCCTTGCCAAAGGTGCTCGCATCCCATCCTTCAAGCAACCCATTGCTGCCGCCGTGGCCTCTTTCTCCACGTCTCGCAGCAGACCTGCTAAGAACCAGATCTACGCATCGTAAGTGGAACACTCCATGCTCCTCTACATGCCCGTTTGATGCGTGGCCAGTCCATGCATGCTCGATTCGTTGACACCGGCCGCCCGCTAACCCCTGCCGTCGCTTCCAGGGTACGACGTCCCGATGACTTCCATACCTACCAGCTCCTGTCCTCCTCCTCTCGTACACCTCTTATAACCCTATGGACCACGTCCTGGTGCGGGACGTGTCGAGTCGTCGCCCCTCTCATTCGATCCATCGTAGAATCCGGCGTAGGTGAAGCTGAGGGCGGTGTCGGCTACTGTACGGTTGAGTTCGACTCTCCCGATGTTATGAGCGGGGGCCTGGGCATGACCTATATGATCACTTCGATCCCCACGCTGTTGAGCTTCGACAACCAAGAAGCCCAGATCCAGACAAAGGTTCACGACGCGAAAAAGTTGACAGACCGCGCCTTCCTCGAAGAATGGATCAGGACCGAGGCTCGGCGGCACGGACAGCGTGGAGGCGGCGGGGGTTCCGGCGGCGTCTTCGGCGGGCTGTTTGGCGGCTTCAAATGATCCGGATGGACAGTTATCAGTACGCCGTGCTTCGAGCGATGTCATGTACCTCACGTGTCTGCCGGCAAATGGCAGACTAGGCTGCCCAGCGCGATCAAGACGAAAACGCTCATCATTCGGTTGGTCGTTGACTAAAAATGCAATACACTCGATACCCCCGTCTCAAGGCGTGAAGAACACTTCCTCTACGGGCTTCCACCACGACGGCTCGCCGGCCTCGCTGCTCACGGCGCCGGGGACCAACGACTCCTGCCAGCCGTCGGTCATGGCCCACCACTCGCGCACCTTCGGGTTGTCCTTCATCTTCTCCATGTCGCCGGCCCAGTCGTAGCCGACATATTTGAAGGTGGCGAACAGAATGCGTGAATCAGGCTCATGCCAGATGCTGTCTGTTTGGGGGGTCAGTTTCTGAAGGCTCCTCGCGACTCAATTATCACCTACAGTCGACAATGTTGCACTCCTTGATTTGCTTGAGCACCTCGGGCCAGACGTTGGCGTGGACCTCCTTGTACTTGTCGATGAACTCGGGCTTGAGCTTCACAATCTGGGCAATGCGACGACCGGGGTTCTTCTGTCTGGTGGTGACGGGCGCAGGAGCCTCCACTTCGGATGGGCTACTGGCCGCGGCGGGGGGAGAAGCACGCTTGCTGGACCACATGATGCTTGTTGGACTCGATTGAAGGGCTCGTCGTCGATAGAGAAGGAGGTGAAGTTTTTGCTCGCAAAGTGTGCTCGGCGGAGGGCTGACCCAAGTGTGTCCCGTGGACTCGGGCGTAGGCCTGGAGAACCTGGAGCGTCTGCTTAGAGCCGATCAGCGGGGGGGCGGTCGACGACTCGAATGGATAAGGCGGCGGAGAAAGCGACGGGTCCTCGGCCACGTCGGGTGAAGAATGTCGCGAGGCGGGGCGCGAGGGGTAAGAATGCGGGGATTTGGGGGACGGGACTCTTCAGTGGCATTCACAGACACATCTGCTGCTGCAGCAGACACGAGAGACACAGAACATATAGGAGAGCGACTTGAAAACACAGCAGGCCAAACAAGCAAGCAAACGATACGCACGCACACACACACACACACACACACACACACACACTATTGCACACCTGTCTTTGGGAGAGCCGTTTTAGCTGTATTGCCAGGTGAAGGGGTCGCCGAGCAACCTGGAAAGAGAACCGGCCGGAGACGGACACTTTCGAACGTCGACGGCAACGATGTCGTCTCGTGGAGCTTAATTATCGTTTGACCCAATGAACACCAGTGGGTGTGTTGCGATGCAATTCGTCTTCGTACGGTCGGGGATGGAGTGTCGGCTGCAGAGAGCGTTTGGGGACAAACTATCGATAGGAGATGCGCAATCGGCAACCTGCGCCAGACTGTGCGACTGGGTAACAGCCAGCCTTCTTATACGTTCGCCAATACAAAGTGCCTCATCCCTCCCTTTCAGGCTTGCATCAACAGCAGCAGCAGAGATGCAGACACTTCAGCACCGGGATCCGCGTCAAGTGTCACACGGTGCTGCATCGTCTGAACTCGAGGATCTGAGCGTCTCCGGGCGCGTGTCTCACTCACTCTATATACCTTGCCAGGGGGCTAGCTACGCTCGACAGTTACCAACCATTTTTTGGAAAGCCAGACTGGCCGCTGCTGCGGAGCTGTCAAGGGTCTGGGTCCTGCAGTGTGCCTAAACTACTATCTATGTAGGCACACAAGCCCCGCTCTGGTAGAGTTCCATTGAGCTGTCTCTTCCCCCGGTCAGCTCGGGGCTCCGGTCTCGACCCTCGAACTCAACCCCACCAGCCGCCCCGAGTTCCCTCTTTTGGCCTGGATGGGTTTTGCCTAACTCAGTGGTTCCTGGTGGTATTTATCCGCTAATCAGGGTCTCGGTCTTCTCTGTGTAAGAGCCGCCACGGACGTCGGCTCACACGAACAGGCAAACAGACGGCTTGGCCTGGGTTGACGGCTGATGGCTGAGAGGCGACAGGACACAGGTGCGCTTGTCGGTGCACCGCTGCGGGCAAGTCGACGCGAGTCGGTTATCTGCCCGCGTCTGCGGGTTCTGATCGGCGAATCATGAACCTGCCGCCCCCCTCCACCCGATGAACGGACGGGTTGGTAAGCTCTCGCCTGCTCCCCGCTTTTCGCGCCTTTGTGGGCCGTTCGATTTGTTGTGACCGCAACATCTCGCCGACCTGCCGGCGAACCAATGATCGAGCCGCCGAAGATCCATACCGCGCGCGCAGTCGCCGTTTTGTTCGCTGTCTGAGCCAGTGTTTACTCAACTGAGCTGGTTTTTTTTCTTCTTTTTTTTTTTTCGTTGTAATGGATAGCGTACAAGCAGGTGTTCGCTCGTAGTCACGATAGTCAAGAGCCTGTTCTTATTCAATGGTTTGCTTGTTCCCCGTCACGCGCCCCAGCCGGGCCCGTCTCGCGTACAGCTGAACCCAAGTCTCAAAACCTGCGACCGACACCGTTGGATGGTTTCATGTTTAATTCCAGTGAACTGGCCGCCGGCGGCAACTCCCGCTCCCGTCTCAGACGCAATCTGTGTTTATCACTTGTAGAAGGGGTGATCGACCTGATACCCTTCTCTTGGCGTTCCAGCCGACTTTGTATGGGTCCCTCTGCTGGGGCACTGTTTCTACGGCACATCTATTGAAACAATCTGAACCTGCTGTCGGCTTGATGCAGACATCGTGACCCTCTCATCAGTGATCCGCGTGTTGGACGCAATGAGGCCATTGTTGACACGCCCCTCGAGAAATTCCCACAAAGCGGTCACACCGAAGCTGTTCCCCAGTCTCATAACATCAATATTGACACGCGTTTAACAAGTCGAGCCGGATGTAGGTTATATCGTGCTCTTACCTGCTCCTCGTCCCTACTATCTATTCAGGGTCCCAACACTCAGAGGTACTAAAGGAGCCGCTACAAAAACTGGCAAGGGGGGAGGAGATAAGATGAGTAATGGATGAAAACAGAGAGGTGATGATGTATGTAGTCCTGACGCTTGTCCATCTTCTTCTGTACCGCCATGTGGCTCGCTTCCAGGTGCGTCGAACCCACTGCGGTTGACGCGCCGTAGCTCTTGTCTGTGGATTTGACGTCGCAATGGCTGTGGCGTGTGTCATCTGGATAGGAGACCTGTCACATCCCTTTTGCCGCATATCTTGAAGGAGTCGCTTTGTAATATGACGAGATCTCCGTTGCGCGCAATGGGTGTCTGTAATGCGAGTGTGCGTGCCGCCCCGTCGGCCCCGGCTGTTGCGGACACAGGACGAGACGGCGACCTGTATGCGAGTCATAAAGAGTTAGAGAAAGAGTAGACCGATGAACCCGGCGCGGCAAGGTCTGCTGCCGCGATGTTACCGGGATTGTGGCGGTCGTGAGTGGGGTGGTGCAGCTTATTACTATGTAGCGTGCGGCGCCGTGATGTGGCGGCTGGTAGGACGCGCCTTATGAGCTGCGCGAGCTGCGAAGATTCGGAGGAAGTGAGGAAACGAGGCGTTTCTCGCTCACGCGGGTTATGGTTAGTGGTCTCGGGTGCGAGGAGAGATGACGTTGGGGGGAGGGAGCGCTCAGTTGGAGCAAGGATGAGAAGAGTTCCGGCGATGTATCGGTCGGTAGTCAGCGTCTCAAGCCGGGAATCAGGAAGGGGTCTGAAGCTTCGCGGATGTTTTGAATGGCGGGCAGATTCATGATGAGCGAAAAACAAATACTGATCAGTGCCAGCGATGTGAACCATGAGTCCGTCTCCTCGTTCCCGCAAGCGGTATGTCTTGTCTGGTTTCTTCAGCATGCTTTCAGAGCGTCAGTCTGCCACAACACGCTGTGTGTTCTTTCGAAGAAGATAGACCTGACTTGGCTCCTGCATTGGGTACCTTCAACACCGTCCTCTCTAGCGGTATGCGGCTGCCGCGACTGTGCTGCGACGCAACGATGCCGAGGCCCGTCTATGCATAGGAGCTAAAGGATGATGATGTGCCGACGTTGGGATGGTAAACGGGATGAACTTGAAATGGCATCTCACTATGAGTAGTTGGAAGCTCTGGGAGGGATTTGAGGTTATTGTATACGTTGGTTAAGCATCTAGCCTGAATCAACTACTTGAACTGCATTTTATTTGTTTTCTGTTAACATCGTACATGTCCTTGTTTACCCAAACCATTCACTCACGCGCTTTTTGGTTAAGTCTAGCATTCGGGGCAAAAATAACGTACTCATTAAACCCTATCACTGGAAAAGCATTCGTCTCATTGCAAGAGGCTAGGACCCACGCGTTCCGGCCTTGCGTTGTTGTCCGCCGAGCCGCAGAAGCTCATCACGGGCCGGGCCTGCACCCGGCTCGAACCAGGTTTCGGCCATCTTCCAACCACCAAGACTTAATAGAATGACAACCAGCACATCCAGGCATCTCAGTTCACGGGCAATCCATATGCGCCGATGGTTTAGTGGTAAAATTCTCCGTTGCCATCAAGCAGCGTCGGGGAGCCGGGGGTTCGATTCCCCCTCGGCGCAGTTCTTTTGCTTTTGTGACGACTTTGTCGCGTTCAACCAAGTCTGGTTGCATCAGCTTTGTGGACCTTTGGGTTTTGGTGGTTTTGAAAAAGGGTTGTGTGCGCCGGCCAGCATAACAGCCCCACGCTGACTTTGTACTGGGGAAGCGCATCCTGGATGAAGTCTGCAGATGCCTGGACTGTGGACGAAATCATCGTCGCTGGATGATGAGCGGACAAGTGCCTGGACAGCTCTCGTTTAATTGGGACTGGGGGATACGTGCAGCACACTGTCCGGTCCTCATTCTTGACGACCTCGTAGACGCGCGACCGCTCATTGATTCCTGGAACTTGTAATTGTCGTAACCAGTGTTTCTGGCAGTATAGAAGTCGTCGGTGACCGTCACGACTGCACTCGAGCTCATGAGATTTCCAACGCAGCGCAAGCTCTTGTCAATGATACTTATTATTATCCATGGTCCGATTCGCTTGACTGTCTAAAGGTCACTTGGAAGCACGACCGCTTTTGTCAAAAAGATCGTCGCCGCACACAGCAAAATTTGAAGTGTCCCTGGCAAGGCTCGAACTTGCGACCTTTGGATGTCCCCGGAGTTTTTTCCAGAGTCATTTCAACACACTGAATATGAGACCAACGCTCTTCCAACTGAGCCACAGAGACTGTGCATGTGATCTCCATTGTCGACGCAAGACGAGAAGAATGGCACATCGTGGGCGGGGGAGCGAAAAGATGGAGATGGGGCGGTGGGGATAATAGTAGCCAGTCATGAATTAGACATGGAAGACGAGGATTCTTGGCTGCGCGCAGTTTGGAAGTTCAATTAAGCTCCTTATCCCAGACGAGGAATCCCTCGGAGACTCTTCATGGTTGCTTGCTCTCAATTGCAACAGCCGGCGCCTTGACCCGCAGGAGTTCCTCAGCATTCCGGTAGGCAATCTTCTCAAGCTCTTCCGGCGTGACCATCCCGCTGTCCCGCAGCTGCCGAACCCACGCCAGCCCATTCTCGTTCTTCTCGAACGGGTAGTCCACGCTGTAAAGAACGTGATCGATATGCGTGTTCTTCAGCACACAAGCCATAGGGGGCAGACCCCACACGCCACTTGTTGTGATCCAGATGTTCTCCTCCCAAACCTGCCGCCAGTTCCGCTCCAGCGTGCCCCATCTGATCGAGAGCTTCTCCACGCGCTCCATCATGAAGGGGAGCATCTCGCCAAAGTGTCCGATGATGATTTTTAACCCCGGTACCGCGTCGAATAAACCGGCGGCGAAGAGTTTCAGCACCCCGAGGCCGGTTTCCTGATGCCAGCCGAATCCGCTGGACCCGAGACTCAGCGCGGCACCGGGATCGTAGTTGCCCCCGTACGCCGGGAGCTGACTTTCCGATGGGAAAGTAGGGTGCAGGTAGATGGGCACATCAAGCTCCGCCGCCGCAACGAACACGGGCCAGAACCGTCTGTCGTCATAATGCGTGCCATCAACATGCACATCCACCAAGGCGCCGACGAAGCCGAGCTCCCGGACGCATCGCCGGAGTTCCGCGGCGGCGGCCTCGGGATCGGCCATCGGCAGTACCGCGAACCCCGCTAGCCGGGACGGATTGCCCCGTACAGATTCCGCTAGCGTGTCATTGGCGAGGCGGCTGAGTGCCGGCGGTCGCGGTCCGAGGCCCGGGGCGTGGGAGACGATCTGGAGGGCAATGCGGTTCGTGTCCATGTCGGACAGGCGAAGTGGCCCGACGTCTTGCAGACGGGCTGCGACGCCCGGGAGATGCTTGAGCTGTTCTCCATAGACGTCGGACAGCTCAGAGAAGAGGTCGGGTGCGATAAAGTGCTCCTCGAGCGTGATGAGTGGCGGGACTGTGTTGGACATGTTTGCGGGTGTGTGCTTCTGACAAGATGACTTCTCCAGCGGGCAATGTCAGTTGCACGAAATATATATGTAGGATCTTCGTCTCATCTCTTTGGCTCTTGGATTTTAAGCCACTGCGCCTCATCAGAATCATACGTGACCCCGCATGACTGTCTTCGAAGTACGGATTGATCCGGCCGAGACATGCGGCAGAAGCACTACATTGGATCTGCGATCCAATACGGGTCAATCGACTACTGTTCTTTTCCGGCCAGAATCTACTTGAAAACCACTGATCCAGATATGAGCGATTCAAGTCATTCAACACTCTCTTGGCGATAAGCTATACAAGACAATACAATAACAACGGCATCTCAGCAGGAGTCCACACCAGCATGGTTTGCTACCCCTGCATTAAACAGCAAAGGAGGTTGAGCGAACAAGAATGGAATGCGGCAAGGAATACTTGACCAAACCAAGCATGTTCGTATGAGGTGCAGCACGCTTCCATCCTATCCGGCGAACCCGTAAGTATAGTTACCGAGGGGGCTGTTGCCGGCAAGGTGCCAGTTGTCGAAAGCAGAGACGTCGCGGGAGAGGCCTCGCCCAGTTCGCAAGGTTGTGCATGATGCGTCCTAGAAAGGCCTGAGATCGCTGGATGCCTCATTACCACCCAGGAAACCTGTTGCTATTGTATCGGAGGTATAACTTTGTTTCTGTTTCCATACCGACCAGGCCCGTAAGGTTTTTTTCATACTATTCTTGGTGTATTGCAATCCCTCAAAGCTTTGCTAGCAGGGCTCTACCGACTGGAAATCCAGGCTGTGTCTTCACCTAGCGCAGTACCCAAGACTGCCCAAACTCGGAGCAAGCCCCACTTAGGCCGGAACCTCCGGTGGGATTGCCGATATGCAGTTCGTGCCTAAGGTAATGTTGAGAGGTTATAAACAAATCTCAAAATTTCAAATTAATTCTATCTTTATGGCGGTCTCTAAGACAATCGCTTCAATATGTTAATAACTAGTTACTATAGCATTCGAGCGTAAAGGTGGTGGGGTCGGATGCATGATGGCCTTTGGGCTTAGACCGGAGGACCTATGCTTTATTGCCGTAATTTAAGTGCTGCCGCAATTAGCTTGCTACTGTGATTGAGTTGTTGCTGCAAGTAAGTGTCGAATGAATTGGGCCGCCAAGGTAGAGTGAAGTGCAACCCTTTTTTGCAGATTCCTTTCTTGAGCATTCTTCCGAGATATCTGACGATGTAAGCAAATGCTTTAAAACCTACCACGCTCGCCAGTATGCTGAACGTGGCCAACACTATCAAGCCTCAACCAGTCATTCATTCACAGTAACACCCAGTTTCATTCATTCGTTTCTCTAGCAACCAACTCACAGCATCTGATACAATTCTGGTCATACTCGCGCTCGTTTTTGCGGGACAGCTAGTTAACATGTTGTGTTTGGGTATAATAGAACCACGGCGATCCACTCAAGATCTTTGTGGCTCCCCAGGAACCGAATGGCCCATGCCCCGACAAGTCACCAACGGATCCCGCGGGTATTTACACTCAGCTCTTCTACGACGGCACCACGATCGTCGCTGAGGCCCTCGATGAGGTCAAGAAGGACGCGTGGACCTTCTTACTCACCAACGGATGGCGATCTCTCGCCAGGGACGGAACCGACTTTACACCAGACAAGCAGACGCGCATCCAAGTAGCTTATAACGGATCCTCAACGGCCGGGTGTCTTTCGGTAAATGCGGAGGAGGGAACGCTTGGCGTGAAGGCTTGCTCCTTCCAAGACGAAACACAGGGCTTCTGGGTCGAGCAGCTGGTTGAAGATGACGGGACCTCCGTGTCAGAGATCACCGCAGCCACCGGCTTGGCCAAACTCACGTGGCCCGGGAACAAGGGCCCGTCGGTGCTCATCCAGCCCTCGGCTGGACGAGTCTGCTTCTACGACGCCGACAACGACTGGGCCATCTCGGCCGGGAAGACGTACATCCCCAGCCACGCGCTGACCCAGCTCTGGGGCCAGGCGGTACTAGGCAGTGACAAACCTACCGACGCTGTTTCGTTGCCTGGGTGCACCAACGCGGATGGCTCTGACAACTCTGACTCGCTGGACTGCGTCCTCGCCATCTCCTATAACAGGGCTCCAACGGAGTGTGCGACCAATCCTCAAGCCACGGACTGCGTCTTGAACTACCTCGGTGCCTTCTGTTACGACCTTGTCGATGGCCGCAAGAGAGCCAACAACCCCATATCCGACGCGGAAGTAGGAAACACGCTCGAAGCCTGCGCGCGTAAGGTCGCCTTGGGCCTCTGTGTCGCGAAGCCAATCGGCGCGGCCTGCAAGTCGGGCCTCTTCGCCGGCATCACGTTCCCCGGTCTCGCCGGCGGCTCGGGGTCGGCGTCCAGCAAGCGCGACGAGCTGTCGGCGCGGTACGCCCTGTTCCCTGAGGAGCGCGCCAAGGACCATACCTTTGAGGAGTACGTTATCGGCATCGCCAAGCAGCTGCTCACCTTCATCTCCGACACGGTCAAGATCCTCTTCAACCCGCACGCCGAGAACTCTGCCATCTGGTGCCACGGCATGGCCGGCGCCCTGGGAAGCGAGACGCTGAAGAGCAAGTGCAACCGGATCTGGACCATGCACGAGGCGCCGGCACCGCAGCTCGACTACGACAACAGCATCTAGAAGGCGGGAGCCATCACAGGCCTCGTAGTTTCGAACCTGTTGGCGGTCAACGACGCGATCAACGCCGCGAAGGCCATGAACCCTGAGGCATGGGCAGGGCTGAGGAGCCTGTTCAAGGCGCTCGAGGCCGCTGAGGCGACGGTCGCCGGACGCGTCGTCAAGGGGTTCAAGGTCACGGGCACGGGAGAGGGCCATGGCGCCGCTACCGTGGAGATCTCCCAGCTGGGGCCCAACGGCGACATCTTCTCCTTTGCGAGCGAGGAGGAGTCCCAGGCCGCGTTTGAGGAGGCGCTGGAGAACGGATTCGGCGACTGCGTCAAGGTCGACCCGCCCAAGCGCAAGATCAGAAGGTCAGGCTCCGTTGGCCCACGTGGTCTGGAGGCCCATGGATCTCAAGCTCGCGTGTCCTCCTCTGACCAGCGGCGACGTGTCCGCCGCGTTCCGGGACCAGGCCGCGGAGACGAGCGACCCCGCCGCGATCCTCGGCGCCGACGCGGTACAAGCGAAGGACCTGGCGGGAACGGCGGCGGGCGATCTGACCACGCTTCACAACGCGTACCTCGGCCTCACAAAGGACGGCACGGAAGCCGCGGCGACGTGGGGCACCGAACTCGACACCTGGTCCCAGCGTCTGCGCGGAGGGATGGCCAGTGGCGCAGAGAAGGCGGCCATCGCGAAGGAGTTTGCCGCGCAGTACGGTCTCACACCCGAGGAGACGGAGGCGCTGAAGCGTTGGTCGCGGGACGCGCTTAAACCCGCGCGGGGGAAGATGCCGGACTACGGCGGAGTGTGTGTGCGCAAGACACGCATGTCGCAGGAGACGATTGACATGTTGATGAACAGCTGGGGTGGTAGGAGAGACGAACCGGGGGGCTATGACGTGAGTGACTTGGTCAATACGAACAGCATCAACTTGGAGAATACGGACGAGAAGCTGCGGTTCATCATGGCGACTTCGCCGGGGATCACCAAGTACCAGGGTGATGTGGGCGTCATCTCGGGGGCCCGGCATACGTTTGTCATTCGATCGTCCAAGGGGAAGTATATCACGCCTGTGAGCCAGGGGCAGGAGGAGGTTGCGTGCATTGATGGCGATCAGGGGAGGCTGAAGTTGTTGGGCTGGGCGAATTGCTCAGATGGTAAACCGGCTGTATTCTACTTTGATAATGTAGCCTGAAGTCTGTCAGCCAGAGTGGTATAATAGCTTAGGCATTGAAAGCAATGTTGATGTCCATAAACTGAACTCCAGTCAATTCTCAATGATATCAGTGAAGCTGAAGCACGGGAGTGAAAGGCGAGTAATTGAGACACTTAAAAGCACAGTGTCAAGTTTAACATTCACTGTGGTCTCTGCCCCACCATCCACGTCAAGTGCAAAATGCACCATGACTCCAAGGTCAAGCAAGGCCTCACTTACATGACTAGCTCTCACAACACATACCCCCAAACCCCATCACAATCTTACTTCAGAATAAAACATGGCTACAAGAATACCCCACGTGCTGGAGAGCTATCTCTCTCTCCCGTCCGAATGCGCCCAGATCCTCCTAACAAGCGTCCTGGGCGCCAGCACAAACTGGCTCGTCCTGCGTTATCTGTATTCCTACCTCAGAAAACCCGCCGCAGCCGAGGAGGCCTCGCCGACGGAGGACGTCCGCGTTGTGTTTGTGAGCTTCATGAGAGATTTTGCGTTTTGGAAGGAGGGCGCCGGTAGATTGGTAGGAATCTGGGTTTCTCACGCGTGCTTCATCTGCCCCTCATTCATTTTTTACCCCTCCATCCGATGAGATTTTTCAAACAACTGGCGAGGGGCTGGCTCACTCGAGACGCAAACTGACGACCATCACAGGGTCTCGACCTCGATGGGCTAGGACGAAGCGGAAAGTTCGTCTTCGTCGACGGGCTGAGCGGATTGTTCTCACAGGAGAAGGCTGCGCAGCCGGTGGTCAAGGGACGGAGAGTCCTCCGCGGGGCGAAGCTGCCAGATATACAGCGCGAGCTCAATGGGGCGATCTCGGATGTATCCGCGGCGGATGCGAAGACGATTTTGATCCTGGACCAGCCGGATCTCCTCCTCGCTGCGTCTGGGGAGGACCTCACTGGCCTTGCACTGAGAAATATGCTGCTTGATGTGCAGGAGGTAAGCGGTGTCCCCAACCCTGTTCCTCTTCATGAGATATCTCTCATGTACGGACGCTATTCTTGACTATGCCTTGTTTGATCACCGCCTTTGTTGCTAAGTGGAATTTGGACTGACGCGAGAGCAGAAAGTGCACGCGACCATTACCACTGCCGCGGCGGATGAACCTCTTGTCGCGTCTCATGCTACAACACTGGAGAAGGAACACGCGAGCCTCGTCCTCGGGATGGCGCACACCGCGGAGATGGTCGTCAGTCTTAGACTCTTGGACACAGGCAATGCGAGCGATGTCAGCGGGGTGTTAAGGATCACGGCCGGAGGGGATGGGAGCGGGGAGAGGTCAGTCGAGGAAACCGAGTTGTTGTACTTCGTTGGCGGGGATGGTAGTGTCAAAGTATTTGGAAGGGGGCAGTAGCGGCAGGTCGGTATGGGTGGTTCTAGATGGGGGACACTTGTTGAATGGATGGTGGTTTGAGCAACTTGAAAATGGTCATCTCTATGATGAGGAATCGATCGGTCTTGCGACAAATTCGTAAATTCACTCCGACTGGGCTGTTCCGAACACGACTGAGTCAACCACGAGGAACCTCAACCACATTACATAACACCAGTCGCAAGTCTCACATAACCAATACAACCTGGGGAATAGCTGCCAATGCACCAACACGTTAGAATGCCATTCAAGGCGACCCTGTCATCACTCATATTCCTAAGCGCGTGGGACCGTGGAGGTGACAAGACAAGCAAAGCCGTTTCTCTTTTTGAGGATCCGTTTTCCCGATGTAAAAAAGTGATTTCCCCTTTTGCCCGCGCGCGAGATATATGAACGCAAAACACCCGTTGTTTGGTTTTTGTTTGACTCCTTTTTTGATATTGGCTTTGCTTTCATCAAGTCAAACGGGGGGTAAGGAGAAAAAGAAGAGTTTTCGTGATATCGTTCCGAAGGTTCCCCGCGGGCAACACGCCCTCCCCATCTCCCTAGCCCCTCGCCCGAATGCCTCGATTGCACAGATACCTCCCCATGTCGACCCGATTCACATTCCAATCATCGCTTTGACTTCGCTCACGACTGCTGGACGGCGGGGCCGGCGGAGCCCTTGGGGACACCGGTCTGGAAGCCGTTCTTGAAGCGGCGGGAGACGTCCTTGAGGTAGCGCATGCGGCCGGTGCCGACGGTCTTTCTCCGCTTGGCCTTCTCGGACCAGTTGTCTGCATCGCGTCCTATGTTAGTATTTCCGGTCACAAGTATGGAATAAAGGAAGGTGATGGCGTGGGAAGGGACGTCTCGAATAGTGACTGGTTTGGATCGAATTGGGTTCGTCGTCGGGAGGAGAACGTACACTTGCGGGTCTTGGCCGAGGGGTAACCGCAGGAGGAGCAGGTGTGCTTCTGGATGTGAAGCGATCGGCGACCTATTCAACATCGCATCAATCAGTATTTGATGTCCTCCATGCTGGGAATTTCGCAAGTCGTCGTCTCCCAGCGTGGGAGACTCGATCCCCCGGGTAGGCAGGACTTACCGCAACGACGGCACAAGGTGTGCGTCTTGTTGTGTCTCTTACCAAACGAGGAGGTACCCTTCGCTGCAGAAAAATCGTCAGTCCATCGAAACGGCGAATATCCTCTCGTCGCAACGAGGATAATAGTGACGGCGGCGTAACGTACTCATCTTGGCGGTGTTCGGTGGTCGACGATGGTGTTCTGTGGTTGCTGGTCGGTTAGTTGGTTTGCGGAGGAATCGGTCAAGAAGCTCGCGGGTGGTCAAAATTTCACTCTAAGCGAGGGAGTTTTCGGGCACACAAATTGTGGCAGACGCCATCGGGTGATCCTCGGGGGTGGGAGCGCGTCACATGACCCGGGCTTTGTGGGAGCAAAGGTCGAATTTGTTGGCCAATCAGTGCTGTTTTTTGGATATGCAAGGGGAGCCCGGACCACCCATGCACCTTCATCCAGGATTTCGATGGAGTGCCTGCCGGCCCGCCAGCAGTGCATTCGTAGAATGTCACTATATGAACCACAAAAATTAGATGGCGCTGAGCCGCGTTCAAAATGTTAAATGCCCACGAAAATGCGATGCGTGTCTCCAATCGGTTCAATTGTCTGATCTCCAAACGCCAGCCAAACGCCTTTTCCCCAACTGTGCTAATATGCACCTCTTTCCTCGTCTCGTGCGGGTATTCGAAATTCATACATCGTCCACATTAACCAGTCCAACCAGGATGCACCCGTATTGTCACCCTTGAATGTCCAGCATCTGCTTGAGTGCCGCTTCACTTGCCCTCAGCCACCGACCCCGCTCCTCGAGGTCGTCCGCATCACCACCGGCCCCCTCCTTTCGTCGTCGCGCTTCCTTCGCAGCGGCCTTGCTATTCTGCCTCTTGGCCTCCAAAGGCTGCAGCTCGGCCTGCAACCTTTCCAGCTCCTTTCTCTTCCGCGGTACCCTGGCCTGGAGCTGCTCTAGCTCGCGGTCCAACTGCTGCTGCTGCCTCTTTTTCTCGTCCACCAAATCGAGGGTTTTGGCGAGGGGCAGGTTCATGTACGGCTTTTGCCCTGGCTCTTGCGCCTCCTTGAGTTCTGCCACACGCTCCTCCAATTCGGCGATCTTGTCTGGGAGTTCTTTCAACTTTGCCGTGTCCAGCTGCACCGTCTCATATCGCTTGGCCAGTTCCTTGCCCTTCTTCTCTAGCTCCGTCACCATCTCCGCGACCTCAACTTTAAGCGCCTTGAGTTGTGCCTTTGCTTCCAGGTTTGCCTTTTCCAGCTCGAGATTTTCCTGAGGCGAGACGATGACGGGTGGGTCGCCGACGATGGCGCGGATGAACTTTTCCTTGGTGACTTGCTCGACATAGGAGAACCGCAGCTTCGCAAAGAGCTCCTTGTAGTGCTCGAGGTCAGCGTCTAGACTGGCTGGTGTAGTCGCATCTTGAGAGGCATTGGAGGCGTCTGACGTCCGTTGTTGCCGCGATTCTTGTGCGACGGCGCTCGAGATGGGCTCGCTGAGCTTGATGATGGAGATCTCGTGGTTTTCGTTGAGGTCTTCGATTTTGCGCAGCACCTCAGCTGCCTTGTTCGCGTCCATTATGGAACCGTTACTGGTAAAAAATGTCCGTGGAAATGTGTGATTGTGGATTCTGTTGCAGTCGCGTTAAAGAAACGTGGTCAGCAGCGCGATGTTGGTTCGGATGTTCTTTGCGCTCAGGGTCCAGTGCCTGGTGACATTTGTTTACTTGTGTCCGGAAGCGGTAAAGCGTGAGTGTCTCCCTTATCGATAGACAAGTCCTTATCTTATCGACTCAGTCAAGCGAACGGCTGACGGAGATGCATCCCACTGTGCCAAGTCCCTTTTCAATGTGACTCTCCGCGATCAATCCTCCAACCGCCACAGTTTGCGACAACGATGCCCTCCAACTGACCGCGACCCCTCCACCCCTCTACGTGGTATCAGTCAGCAGGCTTGTTTACTGCCTTATCTGTCATTGTTTTCATTCCGACTACCGTTTTCGAGCCATTTAATCTCCCCTCGCGCAATCAAGTTTGTCGAATACTGGCATTTACCTCACGCCTAGTCACCGAATGCTCCCACTCTTCTAAATCGCGCCTCGTCCTTGGAAAGGGCGCGATCAACACAGTTTCTTCCGGATCGAAACTAGAGACCTGTATTCAGGATGCCGAACGACAATCTCCTTACCGACGAATATGTCGCCGAACTGCTGACCAAAGAGGCAGACGACTGCTCGCTGAAGTATTCCAGCATGGGTATGGATGCATTCCGCCCCGACAAGAAGTACGTCCCATGATTCCGGGATTCTTCAAACAAAATCTAATCGACTCCAGACCGGCAAACATGCCCAAGCCAAACACCCGTTTTCTGCGCCACATCATCAAGGACACCAACACGCACAACAAGAACCTCCTCGCCAAGGAAGCCGCAGAGTCCCGCGCACGACTGAAAGACCTCGAGCATGCTGAGGAGAAAGAGAGGCGGAGAAAAGCAGGGCCGCAGGATATCCGCAGACGACAAATGGGGGACATCAAGGCTATTTTGGGAGACCGCAAGGAGAGACCTAGCCGCACAGGGCGCACCGACGAGAAGTTGCATAAAAAGGGCGAAGCATCACCGCGCAGAAGACAGCACGGGGAGCGGAGAAGCGAGTCACCGGAACAAGGCAGCAGTGTCAGGCACCACCGTAGCAGGAGGGATGGGTCGGATTCAGAACGCGATAACCGCCGACGGCACAAGAGCGACAGGCGGCGGTCACGCTCGCCTGATGAGAAGTCTAGAAGACACCGCCACCGGTCGCCCCTCGGAGGCAGACACTCGGCGTCGAAATCGCACCGAAGCGACAGGGAGCGAGGCGGAGACGAAACTGCACAGGATCTGATCTCGAGGAGCCAACGGAGCCGGAAGGAGAGGAGCCGCGAGAGGCCACAAGGAGGGTTTTCTATCAAAGGCAGCAGCCGGCGCACGACGCAGGATCAGGACTCTGCCACGGCCGCATCCGACTCGGACCCGCTCGACGAGTTCATCGGCCCGGCTCCGCCGCAGCAGATACGTTCGCGGGGGCGCGGCACAGCGTCGGGAACCTCGGGCATCGACAAGCGTTTCGAGGCGGACTACGACCCAAAGGTGGACGTGGAGATGGCGGACGACGGTGCCGGCGCGGAGAACTGGGACGACGCCGTGGAGGCGTTTCGAGACCGACAGAAGTGGCGGCAGAACCAGGAGCAGCGCATGCGGGCGGCGGGGTACAGCGACGAGATGATCAAAAAATGGAGGGAGGGCGGGGCCGGCGGCGAACAGAAGGACGAGCGGGATGTGCGGTGGGCTAAGGCCGGGGAGAAGCGAGAGTGGGATCGCGGCAAGGAGGAGGGGCTTACCGGGCTGTTTTCCGAGTTCAACTGATTCTTGGGTCGTGGGGAGCCTGGGTCTCATATCGAAGGGAAGGGGGGAAGGGTGGACGGTCATGGCCGTGGTGTTTTGGGAGGGAGGGCGTTTGCTCATGGCAGGTGGGCAGGAATTGCATGGTGGAATGACTTGATATTTTGGATATTGCATATGATAGAAGAGGGCTATTTTACGATGATAATGCGCTTGTAATTTATCGTCATGCTCATGGCAGGTCTGCACAGGATACGGAGATGCTCATGGATACTCTGGCATTTCCGGGCTTCATAGCGGACGGCGTCACAGAGAGGACAAGTGACTTTGTGTGTTCCGTGAAGCTCCACGTGAGTTTATCACTGGCTTGGGCCGGTTCTCATCTGGTTTCCGTATGGATAATCGACGTTCAAGTTGAGATGATGAGGCTGACTGGCGGCAGAGCCAAGCCCCGCATCAAGCTTGCTTTCAGCATCACTCGGAGTGTGTGCAAGGAGACAAAATCCGTCATGATTGAATGAGGTTTGCTCAGCATAAAAATAGAGCAGTCTTGGAGGGGGTTATACTTTGCGGTACCTCACAAAGGTGCCATACCTACTTCTTATGAAGCGACCTCGAAACCGTCAAAAGACAAAAGCCGTGTGTTACCGCCCGTCTTTAGAGTTACAGCGGGATGCATGGGGTCGTGGCGGCCCATTGGACGCTTGCAAACGGCGTTTCATAACCGGCACGTCAAAACGACCCCTGCCCAGGTGCTGCTTTGTGAAACGAAACCGGGTTGGATGGTGGAAGGAAAGGGAAGAAAGAAAAAAAGGAAAAAAAAAACAAAACAGGCAAGGGTCCAATTGAGAAAAGGCGCTAGCTGGATTCGGCAGACTGGGCAAAGTATTGGGATTTGAGAAAAGGGCGAGAGAATGCGACTGTGGATGTGATGACGGGGGAGGCTTCAGGTACGCCAGGCACACCAGGAACGCCAGGCACGCGGGGATCGGAATGCCTGATGCGGCTTCGACTGCGGCGACGGGCTTGAATGAATGCGGCAAGTGGAATGTTGGCTTGAGCAATGTGGAAAGAATGGGGGGGGGGGGGACAAAGACGTTTCGGAGGGAGCGCGCCACGCCCGGAACGGCACTGCCACGGCTGTTGTCGCCGATTGAGTGCCGGCGCTGGGAAGAATGGGGCCTCGGCCGGGGACGCGCGGGTCGGGGGTTTAGTCAGGGATCGTCCGTCGGAGTGATGGGCGGTGCTTGTGCTGGTGCTGGAGTGCCCCTCCACATGCAGCAGTGGTGTGTGTTCCTGGGCTTCGATGATGCGCCAGAGCTGGAGGAGACCAGGCTCCAGGGATACCTGGGTGCTGGGAGTTTGGAGATACATAGTACATACATCGTACCATACTCTGTAACTTCTCTCTGACGGCGCGGGGGGATGAGCTCGAGGGCAGTGGGGGATACGGCGCAGTCCGACGGGTTTGTTGCTTGGCTGGCTAGAGTTCTGTACCCCTCACGATGAATTGAGTTTTCCTGCGGTCGAGTAGAGCCTCACCAGCGTCCGAAAACAAGAGAGAGAGAGAGAGAGAGAGAGAGGGGGGGTGGGGTTGGCGAGGTGAGACGCCTTGACGGGCATGCATGTGTCTGTTCAATTTTGTCTGTTCGTTTTTGGCTGGTGCAGCGTGCGGTCTGATTCGACGGACGACGACGCATGGCCGCAGCGAAAGGTTAGAGGGGATTCGGAGAACATTACCACACAAAAAAAACAACAAAAAAAAACCTAACCCCAGAACTGACTGACGGTCCGCTGGAATATAGGACACGTGAGGGTTGGAGATATCTTCAATGTCGTGATGACTTTGACAGGGGTCGCGACGGGCTGCATGCGGGCACTTTGGAGAATGGCAGACGCAGACGGAGGAGCTTGTCTCTCGACAGCGTCACCTGCCTCCTGGCCGGGTTTCGTCCAGCCAGAAGGATCTGAGGTAAGGGATCGCCTCCGGCGAGTTGCTTATCTCGACCTCCCAAGGTTTTGGTGCAAGCTTCATCAGCCCCCCTCCCCCCTCGGCTTAGCTTCGCTTCGAGGGGGCTTGGGTTAGGTTTTCTTTGTAGTGGTTTCCCCCCTCCCCAATTCCCTTCTCTATCAGCGGCCCCGCTAGGCCGAGTCTGGACCAAACCTCACCACCACCCCTTTTTCCCCCCCTTTGTTCGGACGTTCTTTTTATCTAGATTGACGGGATGGCGGCAACCTTCTCAAAGGGTTTGGGGAAATGAAACATGTTGGTGGTCACGAGTAGTGTTGTTTGGCCATGTGAGGTCACCACTGGCTTCTTTGATGTTCTGGCGGCCGCTGCTGCGCCCGGATGCCCAACTGTACCGCAGTACAAGCTTGACTGCCGACAAGAGGAGCGATGAAGGTGCCCTGCTGCCTCGGGTACGGGCTACCGACTCGTCACCCTCATTTCCCGCCCTCGTATTCAGGAAGCTTTGTGAGCCTACGAAGGTATTTGATGAGAGTCGAGAAAGATCTGCGATATGAAATGTACGACGGAAAGGGATACTTGGAAACAGAACTCTCTCTCTCCGGGTTGGCGCGTGTCGAACGTCGCCGCATCCAGTTGATCCTCAAGTCATTTCACCAGGCGCGACAGGCGTTAGTTGTACCCTCTTACACCAACCCGGTCTCACTGAGCGACCTGAAGCACCAGATGTGGAGATGGGGGCCGAGACAGTGGGACACGTCGAATCGCTGAATCACTGGTGCTGCGACACATGTACAGAACCAGCGGCTCCCTGACCCCCCGGCCTCCAGTCTCTCTCTCGAGAGAGTCTCTCGAGTCACCAGCAAGTCCAAGACAACCACCAGCTACCAAGACGGCACTAGGCCCGGCGACGACCCGGCGAACAGCGGCCTGCGTGAGGGCAATCCAGGAGAAAACCTTGACGAGCCGTGACCTCTGTGGTGCGTGTGCCGCCAAAGCCGGCCGACCTGACCAGCGTCCAGCCCTTCCCCCCCCTGCAATCCTGCCACACCTCAACTCACGCTCCCCATGTCCTCCTGCTGGCTGCTGTGGTTCTGGTGCCGGGATGGGGGTGTTTTCGACAACTATGATGGAATGGGCCAGGCTGTGCAACCCGTACGTAGAAACCAGCCCCCGGGCTCTGGTAGCATCATCATGATGTTCATGAGCGGTGTCCGGGAGAAGTGAGAAGGGAGCCCATTGCCCACTCCGTCCGATGGACGACAGGTAATGTCATGGAGTAATGGCAACCGGGACATGCCGCGACGAACCTCTGTCTCTCTCTCTCTCTCTCTCTCTCGCGGGCGGTGTCGAATGGTGCCATGGAGGGTAAAAGTGTGCTAGTTGAAGGATGACCTGTGCCTGTGCCCATGCCGCCCGAGGATGCGCACCCAGCGCACTGCATGCGATTTCAGCCAGACAGGGCCCCCTAACCACCCGGAATCGACTCCACTTTGTACCCCCGCTGCGCAGTCACTCACTTCCACGGGGCAGGCGGAGGAGGAGGAGGAGGAAGAGGGAGGATGAGGAGATGGATGGAAAGCCCAGAAGTTTGCCAGTGCCGTGCCGGCCAGCCCAGGCTGTGTCGTGCCATTGCGACTCGACGCTAGACGCTAGAGAAAGAGGCCCCGGCACCTAAACAACAACACCCGCCCCGCCACCAGGCGCCGCCTTACGTAGGGGTACGGCACCATTTCATTGCTCATGGTCGTTGTCGCCGTTGACTCCACCCTTCTATCCAATTCTGTCACTCGATTCCTTGTCTTGGCTCTTCTTACGTCTGTCGCCGGCTCCGTAACCTCTCTCCCTCACGCAGCCAGTCATCCATCCATCCGGCCATCCCAGGACCGGCTTCCGTCTCGCGCGCTCTCTCTCTCTCTCCTTCGTCGCTGCATGGCGCTGCACCGCTCTGCGCTGCGTGCACTTTCACTTTCATCAACCTGCGCCAACTCGACTCGGCTTAACTCCACGCAAGAACGGCCTGACCTCCTACAGTCCTCACTAAAATAACCTGATCGACACACGCACACACACACACACACACACACACTCACGCACTGCACACTTTCTCACTTCGTCGTCACCTGTTGCTCCCCTACCCCAAAACCTACCCAGTCCCTATTTTGTTCTCGTCCTTTTTCTATTGACCCGACACTTCCCGCCGCACGAGACAAGACCGAGAGAGAGACGAGAGAGACAGAGAGGCTGCTGCCCAGAGAGATAGAGAGAGAGGCTGCTGCCCAACCGCCTTTCGCCCCTCGTGTAAATACCTTGCAATTTGTACCTTCACCTCCCGCCGTCGCCTCTTACTTCAGCCTCGACATACAACGCAGATAGCCTCTTCTTCCTCATCCTCCCGCCGCATGACTTTGCGCATGTTCGGCCCCTGTGCAGTTTGCCGCTGAGCCACTGCCAGCAGCCGGTCGGTCCTCGACATAGACTCGACTCCTGTGCCCCTCCTGCTGCCATTATCGCCAGACTCGACTCGCCTGGCCGCCGCGCCGTGCGCTCGACACCCCACCCGTCATCGCTAGAGACACACGACACAGAGCGTTCGACCTCTGAGCCTTTTCCCTATTTCTTCATATTCTTAACGACCCGATACGATACCCAACCATGCGTACTCCTAGAATAGCCATTCTCATCTTCTTCTTCGCCGCCTCGCTCTTCCTCTTTTGCCGGTCCGTCACCTCGCTGTCGCGCTCCAACGCCGTCGTCGCCCCGGCCGCCATCCCGCGATCACGATTCCAGAGCCTCTTCTCCTTCACGGCGCCTTTCTCGATCTTTACCCCGAATGCCGCCATCAGCCTGACCGACGACAACAGCACATCCTTCGTCGCCCGCCCTGCCGCCTTTGGCCCCAACCTGCCCAACAAGGGCCTCAGCGGTCAGCTATGGATCGGCAGCGGCTTCGCCGACGATAACCTACAAGAAGGCGAGGGCGAGGGCGAGCTCGGTTGCACCGACATCCCCGGCTGGGAGGACGGCAAGGCCAACGCCGTCCTCAAGTCCGCCACCAAGGGCATGTCCAAGTCGGACGCAAAGGCTGCCACTGCTGCTGGCAAGCCTGGCCACCACAAGCGGGACAAGGTCGAGAACGACAAGGACGCCGTCCCCGGCGCCGCGGGCGCTCCCAGCACCCGCCTCAAGTCCAAGATCCGCCCCCTCGACGACGGTACCGACGACTACCTCCACCAGGGACTCGCTCGGAAGCCCAAGCCGAACCACGATAGCGCCATGTCCACCGAGTCGACCCACGCCGATATCCAATCGATACAAGAGGCTGCGGAGATCGCCGGGAAGATTGTGCTGCTCAGTCGCGGCGGTTGCGGGTTCTTGGAGAAGGTCAAGTGGGCGCAGCGACGCGGCGCCATCGCCCTCATTGTCGGCGACAACACAAAGGGGGGGCCTCTGATCCAGATGTTTGCCAGGGGCGACACCTCCAACGTCTCCATCCCCTCTGTCTTCACTACCCGGACCACGGCACATCTGCTTTCGTCCCTGACTCAGCCGGGCAGCTTTATTGAGGACACCATTGACGAGCACGGCCGCCCCGCTCTCAAGGTCCTGCATTCCGACGGGGCCAACCGGAAGAACAGGAAGAACAAGCAAAAGGCCGCGGCGCCGACGCCCACGGCGACGCCCAAGCCCACGGCGACGCCCAAGCCCAAGACCAAGCCTGCCACAAAGGCGAAGGCCGCCAAGACGAAGGAGCCGAGCAGGCCCCGTGTCGGCTTCTTCCGCTGGCTGTTCAGCTGGGGTCGCAGTTCGCGATCCGGCGACGGCAGCATCCAACCTCCCAGCAGCGGGCGCCATAACTGGGTTCTCGTCGACGACTGGAGCGAAGAGAAGGACAGAAGCATCCGCGATAGCCTCGGCAAGGCCGCCAAGAGGGGCAAGGACAAGGCTCCCGAGTCTCGCCAGAACGAAGATAGCTTCCAGATTGGTGTCCAGGACTGGCGGGATCCTGACCTGGTGGATGCTCCGAGCCCTAAGAACAAAGACGAGAAGGCAGAGCCGGCCGGCAAGACGGGAAGCAACGGAAAGGGAGGCAAGGATGCCAGCGGCCCCAAGGGTGGAAGCATCACCCCCGGAAGCGGCGAGTACAACCCCGACATGCCCCCGGTTGAAGCCAAGGGGTCCGCCTCTGCCGGAAAGGACTCTTCTGCCCACAGCGGCATCATGTCCAAGATCTTTGGAGACGACGATGGTGCCGATTTCTCCAAAGAAGATAAGCCCAAGGAGCCTCCCGCGCCGGAGAAGCCGATCCCCGACGACGACGATGACGACGAGCCCATTGGACACGACGGTCTCTGGGTTACTATCACGCCCTCGACCAGCTCTAGCCCCTTTTTCGATACCCTGTTGGTTCTTGTCGTCAGCCCCCTGATCACCCTGAGCGTTGTCTACGCGCTGCTCATCCTACGTGCGCGCATTCGTAGAAGACGCTGGAGAGCGCCCAAGTCGGTCGTCGAGCGCCTGCCTGTGCGCACCTACCACACAGTTGCGGCCTCGCCTGTGCCCTCGCCGAGAGTACCTTCACCCACGAGCCCAACCCCCACCACGCCTCTGCTGCAGCAGACCCCCACACGGCCAAGGCCTCGTTCTAGGACAACGACGGGAATCCCCGAGTCCGAGAGTCTGTTGTCCGTCAACGCGGCTCTGCAGATGCCCAGGTCGCCTTTGCGGGCTGAGCATGAGAAGCCAAATGGTAGCTACTCGAGCGAGTGGAAGAAGTACATGGGCAGGCAGGTCGAGTGCGTTGTGTGCCTGGAGGAGTACGTCGACGGCGTCAGCCGCGTCATGAGCTTGCCCTGCGGCCATGAGTTCCACGTGGAGTGCATGTAAGTGACATTTGTCCTGGGCGTAATGGCTCTGTACTAACGATTCCCAGCACACCTTGGTTGACGACACGCCGTCGCACCTGTCCCATTTGCAAGGGTGACGTCGTCCGATCTCTGGCACGCGGCTCCCCATCCAGCCCACGTTACGAACCGTACCGCGACGACTCGGACGATGAGGTAGAAGCTGAGGCGTCTGGCTCAGGGGACCGAGGCGACGACGTCGAGCAGGGGATCCTCTCGCCGGCACCTCGGGGACGCCAGAACCGACCTGATGGATGGCTGGGCATGCTGTCGGGCAGCTTTGGGGCATCCTCACGCGCAAGCCGGTCGTCGCAGGAGGACCGTAACAGATGATCTGGCCACGCGTACGAACGTCTGCGATTTTTCTCTTTGATTTTGGCGGTAGTTTTGAGTTTTTACCCCACGCATGACTGAAGCAAGTCCCATTGGGGCGGGTGGGACACAATGGCGTAATTGGGGGTTTCTCGGGCTCTTGGGCAAACACTGGGATGGTGTTTTTGGGCAGCATGGCCGGGATATTCACACACGGCCCGGCGGAGAACGGGAGAGCTCAACACACTCGTTTCGATTGTTGTTCTTTTATTTTTGTGTGCCTTTTGTCAGATTTCAATGGTTGCTCGTTCGCTGGCTTTGTCCACCTCGAGAGAGGGGGCCCAAGGAAGGGAGTGCAAAGAGTAGATATGGGGGGTTAGGGGTTGATGGTACGAGTGAAGTGGCTATTATACCCGTCGTCTTGCTTCCCCACACGGGAGAGCGGACGCCTTTTGGAATATGAATTCCATTGCCATTGCTTGTGTGGGGTCGACGAAGACGCGTGACGTTGCGTGGTGGCTATGGGTCGTCATGTCTATTGCTTCGACGGCGAAGGCTTTCTGCCCTCTGGGGCGTGTATGTCTATGTTGGGTATATATGTATCCCCCGATGCTGCGACTAAATCTGACTGAATTCTGGCGGGGTTCCTTCATACTTTGGTTCCCACGTGAAATGGCGTATTTTCAGTATGAGGTCCAGTCCCCCGCCATGCAGGATATCTTGGCAAAGTCAATGATCACAGGCCGCGTACGCTCCAGCTCGCCGGGAAGTAAAGGGAGGTGAAGCATGAACGAGGCACGGGGAAGACTGGAGAGGCGTAAGGTGTGAAGAGCGCCGTTGGGACGATAGGCGTTTGATTATGATTAGATGCGATTAGATGCGTTTTCGGTATTAGAAGCAGATTTGTGGAATAGGGGAGTTGCTGGGCAAGTGACGAGGAGGGCGCCGGCGCGTGGTCGGTTAGACGTCGTTGTAGAAGATCATCCGCGGCATCTCCCTCTCGCTAACGGAGTAGGCCCACGCGGAGCCCGGGGCGGGGGACGTCATTAGAGAGCCTGGTGTTGCTGCTGTTGTGCCTGCTGTGGATGGTGTGGTACTGGCAGTGGATGAGGGGGAAGGTTGTCTTTCCGGTGGAGAGGACGAGATGACGGAGAGGAGGTGGGTTCTCTGGGGGCCTTTTGGGAAGGTCCTGCGGCGGGGTCAGTTTCGGATACCTCGAGAATACCTGGTATAATGCCGAGATTGGGGGGGGGGGGGGGGGGGGGGGGAA
>LFIW01000548.1:0-54827 GCA_001625285.1 Colletotrichum incanum
AAAATCAACCCCCCCCCCCCCCCCCCCAGCTGAATACTCGCGATGGGAGGGAGCTTCGCTGCGGCCGTAGCGGTAGTTACTATAACCCTTCGAAAGGCTTCAGGGGAACCGGCGCCACGCCCCGAGACGGGAAGCAGGCCACTGCCAGAAGGCAGGCCGAAGGCGCGCGCGGTCGCAGAGACCAGATTCAGGGCGGGGATAGCCGGCGCAGGAGGCGCTGGAAGCGTCGCCAGGCAGACAATGGCAGTCGCAGGCTCCTCTGAGGCCAGTGCCTGGGTGAACCCGGCCGCAGGATCAGAAGAGTCGGGATGATCGGCAGGGATGGATGTCACAAAGTCGTCGAACAGGATATCGAAGTCATCGTCACCCCGTCCATAGCAGCGGGCACGGAGGCGGAGGCGGCTCGGCATGAGAGCCAGCGAGGGCCGCTATGTCCTGAACGGTCTCGAGAAAGACGTGATAATTAGAGCCAAAGGTTCGGCGGCAGCGGCGGTCGCCTACATAATATCAAGGTGGTTCAAGAGGAAAGTAAACCTCTTCAGGTATAGGACCCATGGATAGGCGTGTACCTGGACAATCAGACATAAGAGTTCTCCTGCAGCATCCGGCTGGCTCTTAATGGCGATAGTCCGTCTGTACGATTGCCCAACTGCTGTTTAGAGGTTGAGATAACTCCCAAATATTCTCTCTCGGTCTCCATGTGCCTTTGTACAACTGGGCGGTCTTTACGAATTTGTCTAATTCCTAGGAACTCCTTCATTGGTCTGAGCAGAGCCTAGGCCTGTCCCAGCCAGACTTCGGTGCTCCCGAAGCCCTTTAGAGTACAGATCTCGTTTCTCTAGGTAAAAGCCAATTGGTTTGCCTATTTCTATAGATTCTGGAAGTTCACCTTCTTTGACCAGCTTCTAGGTATATTGAATTCGTCCTTATCCCTAAGTGTAGTTAGGCCGTCGCTACTGACCCGACAGAATCCCCCGGAGTTGGCGCCACTCGACATCCGTTATTCGGCCAATATTCCACGACCGGCGTGCCCCAAATCTGAGGCTGTGCGTATCCGGAATCCGGCGCTCTTAGCGAAGAAGCAGAGGCGTGAGATCGGTACTGTGCACAACACCTGGACGAGGCTGGTCATCCTCCTGGGCAGGGAAGTCTGGGTGCCGGTTCGCTGATGCTCGGTCCGTAGCAGAGGAATCCGGGTCGCCTTTTTCGGCACGGTTTAATCGGTTCCGCTTTTCGAGCGTTGAGGCTGGGCCATCTTGCTCAGTATCATCAAACTGATCCTGATTACCACCTGGAGGGCGGGGCCAGCTTGCTCGGCGGTGTTCGGCCGACTCTGATACCGCCTCAGCCGTGCCAAACGCTCCATGCTAGCAGTGTTTTCAGCCTTGTCAATAATCTCCAGGTCTTCATCAGTCAGCTGGAAAGCCTTGGGATTAAGCATCCCTCATCTAAACATCCTCATTCCCAGGAACTGGCACGTCAAAAAGCTTAGAGACCTCCTCCAAATATCCACTGCTGCGCTTGTTCTAAACTTCCTCCTCTCTCTTGGCTTCTAGGTGCTGATTAGTCTGTCGAGCTGCCAGGTCCTTGGCGTGTCCTCCCGAATTGTTCATAACTGCTCCACCGGTGAGAGATAAGGTTGTTTAAGAGTTCGTCTCAAGAAAGCATTCCACCACTCACGACCAAGATCAAGGTCGTGGAACTTAAAGCAGAATAGCCGGCGCCAAACGAGTTAATATGGCTTCATTGTGCCAGCTCAAGACTATCATAGCCAAGAGTTCAGCCAGCTTTCTTTCAGGAAGGTTGCCTGGGTTCACTCAGTCAATATCTCCAAACTGATTGGCCAGGAGCTGGTCGGGGCCTCTGTCTGGTTTACGCCAAGTCTCGCTCGTGAATTCTTCTAATGGTATTCTCTGTCGTCAACAAGCCTTAAGGATATGGTGCGAATTGCCATCGGGAAAACGAATTAGAGCGTTGTCGTTCTCCCTATTGGCAGCTACAGCAACCAGGAGGGGTTGGAAAGGTCGATTAATAGCTATCATCAGGACTAACAGAAATAGAGTGGTTTCCAGCAACTGCCTGTATCAATTTCACATTCCTTTCTTACACAACGCCAATAAGTTAGCTCCAGAGACACGGTCTTTTTGCGTTTTCTGCTCCTAGTTACGGCTAAGTAGTCTCATAAATACGTCAGCGCCAAACTTTCGGGATCAAGGACGCTCATTAAAGGGATGGCCCTTAAAGGCTGCCGCTGAGCAGGGGATGGTACTCAGTCATGAAGCGGTTCCGCCTGAGGTGGTATGGGTGTAGCTGTGGCGGGGTGATGGTGCTAAATGCCTGGCATGCCATCGACAGATTCTTCGGTCTCTGTCGTGACTACTTGGTTCAGACCGCACGACGCTTGACTCGGCTCCGATGGAGCTCTCTCTGGACATAATTTCGTATCTCTCTATCGAATGCCGCCACAAGTCTGTTTGAGGGCTACATCTTTCCATGACATCGTCTTACCGGCCTTTTCGGCTAGGGCGAGGGCGGCAGTCATCAAATTCGTCAGCATTTGGATCTTTCAGTTTGACTCTATCTACAGCCCTTAGGCAGAATCAACTGATTTATGTGGGGTCCCAGCCAGCTGCTCATATAATAGCCCGTGGTACATGCAATGCTGAAAATCTGGCTTGTGTGTGTTCATCTTCTCCCCATAAGACCGACGTCTGAGATGGAACCTCGGTGCCTGTGTCCTGCACGAACAAAAGTAATCGCGTGATGAAGAGGCCTGTCACTTCAGAGGGGATTGTGAGACCAGACGGCAGCGCACGTCGCAGTGGCACAAGTGATAGGAGTTTGTCTTATGGTTGTGGCGGGTAATTTGACACTAGATCGACGAGCTCAACTTTGAGATAATGACGACGTTCTTTGCTCTCGATTCAGAGGTTTTGGAGCTTCTCAATGAACGTTGGGAGGAAATTTGACAAAGATGTCAGGGTCAATTCTGCGGATGACGCCCTGGAGACTGATGATGAGATCGGTCAGCTCCTCGAGGCCGAGATCGGCATTGTTGAGCCGAGCCTGGAGGTGATCGCGGTTTCGGGCAAAATTCTGGGCCTGCTGGTGAATGCTCTGCATCTGCGTATAGAGGCCCTGAACTTGAGTCTGAAACTGTCGGTTTTTCCTTTGAAGGCTGATGAGAAGCTGACGCAACATGTTGTTCCCCAGGCATTTTAAATCCAAGCAGTGGTTGGACTCCCGGAGTAGCTGGTTCTCGGCCTTTACGGCTTCGAGTGGAGGGAGACTGCAGGCGAGATCAGCACCTAGGATTGGACGGACGCCATCGTCCTTTGAAGCACAACGTTGTGAACCATGGGGTGCTTCGCTGCTACCGCTGGAGGCTGTCGGCATTCGGCTCGCCTAATCTCTCGTTCGATGAAACTTGCGACGCCGCTATTCATCTTCTCGGCACCAGATGTGGATTACTCGTCGCATCAAACGCTGCTGGCTGCCGATTATTTCATCCTGAGTGCCCCTCGTCAATGGTTGCAAGACCAAAACCTCCTCATTATTTCCGTTGACATTTTCCGTACGAACAGGCGCACACGTTACTTCGGAATGTTCGACCTTGATGACGCTATTTGCGTAAAATGACCTGATCCATCCAAGGCTACCCAAGTGGTCAACGATGCTGGATAAACGATTGTCTGGAGCGAAGCTCTATATTAGTGGCGCCCAGTGTTTCCTTAGGCTGTTGAAGTCTGCGCCGGTATCAATCGGTGAGTTCAGAAAGGTCTCCCATTGGACATGGGAGGACAGTACGTCGTGCAACAGCGTGTCCACGTCTTCAAACTTGGAGCTCTTGCGGTCGGATGTGCTGTAGCCATGGCAACTGCTGGATCTGCGATGCAGGTTGAGCCTATGATTGACGCAAGTCTCGAGGGTCTGGTTGGACTTGTTATGAGTTTCAGGTGTTCAGAACATAAAGAATAGGACGCAGTGGAGGTGTATGTGACTGCTTCCGTCTATAACTATATCCTTCATGGAAGCGCCCCTGTTGAGGAGAAGCCTGGCCATCTCTGCGTTGAGCTGAAAATCGCAGCTTTGAAGGCGACTGTAGAGTGTACAAGAAACGTGGTGTAAGAACCCAGGCTAGAGACCGCGGGCACGCATATCGTTCGGACAAGCATCTGCCCCTTGAAGCAGCCTAACTAGTGGACGAGTCACCCCTCAAAGAATCATCCAAGTGAGGATTGGCTTGCTGACGGTTCATTGGGTCATATCAACAGATAAGTTGGATCAATTTGGAGAATCGCTTGCAACAAGGTTGTGCTGCGGATGAGGTGGAAGGCTGTGATCAAACTGCCACGCCCCTGGGCCACCCTCGTGTGTGCATCTCAGAAGTGCCTGTCTCCTTACTGATGCGGTAGAGAAATTAGTACTACTGGACGGTTAGCTATGGTGGTCTAGACGAAATAGAAAACAGGGTGTTTACTGCAGACGTTTGGGCTATACCCTACCTCTAAGCCCTTGCGTACAAAAAAGTTATCCCCTTTGACCATGACCAGAACAGTGCTCACTGTTCCTTGCCGACCAGATCGTGGTGGAGGATGAGGCTGCACTCATATGTGTTGAAGATGGAGATCATTCTCATTAGCTCGCAGACGAGATACGCGGTAGCTTGTGTAGGATCCAAAAGCCTCGATGGGGTTGCTGTGAGGATGCACCGAAAACTGCCACGTTGGCACACCAACTGCAGGGCTGTCAACTACCATATGACAACTCAGAGCACAAGAAAGCTCTCAAGGGTCGTAAAATCTGAATTTTGATTTGTCTTCGTCACATACTACCTCACTCCCCAGCAGTCTCACTTGGATGGATTCCACTACAGCAATTTCGGTCCAACTGTACTCACCACCACACGTCGGCTCACTACAATTCCTCACAGGCTTGCCGCCCGCAACAAGCCCACCACAATATGCGCAGAAACGGTAGGACGAGAGCACAAAGCGAGAACATGGTACACGATGGTCCGACCTCGCCCAGCTGCAATAGTGGAGGCTCGCCGAAACCCTCGTCTCGATCCTGGCGTGCCCGCCATGAGTTGTGATTATAAGTAACTTCGATGCGACCGTGTACAAAAACCATTGATACTTCCGTCCAAGAGGTCTTCTACGTCACCTCAAGGCATCGTGTCTCTCCCGAGTCAACCAGCGGATGCTCAGCCGTGCGCCACTGACGAAGAACCCGAGGAAAACCCCTCAAAGACACTCATTTGTTTTATTTCCAAGCTGTGGTAGAGACTACGATGACTCATTGGGCCCCCTTTGCTTTTTTTCCAAGGCTGTGTATTCCATGATTCTAACGGCGCTCGGTTCTTTGAAGACGACTGCAGTGCCTCGCCCCATGTTCCACTCCCCTGTGCCCACACTACCTTGGAGAACCTGTCTAGTCTTAGACAACACTACTACCTTGTCATGCGATCCTACTACACATATAATTTGGCCACAAAGTTTAGAGCAGGTTTTAGCTCGTGAAGAAACAAGTTGAGATATAACTCCCAGCTGTTGAGCCCGATGTGCCTGTAACACCGGCACAAGCGCTGCGTCGCATCCCGACGACAACTCCTTTCCTCTGTCACTGCCGTCTCAGACAACTACGCGCAGTGGCCGGAGACATGAAGGCCTGATGATTGAAATCTGTCAAGAAACGAAAATCCTCCGGCGGCTTGAATGCAAAAACGAGCAGCGTCCCATGATGGGTGAATCTGCCCCATACTCCTGTCCCTCCCGACAGCCGTGCTAATTACGTATCGTGCGGCACTTGTCATCCTGATTATATTCACATTGAGCTTCTCTGCCGTATTCCCCAAAAACTTACAGTTTAGCATCGTCCAAACATAATCTCCCGAGGTGCCTACTACAACACTGCCGCTTAACATACCTTCACCCGCCCTTCTGTTGCAGAGTTCATCAAAACTAAAGCGACACCACGGAGAATTGCAGCGGAAGCAACAGCAGTAGGAACGGGATCATTTTGTTAAAGCTGAATTCTGCTGTAGCCAGTTCATCAAGTGTGACGTCAACCTCGACTTATGATTGCTTCGTCCTACTGTCCTTGACAAAATATCCGCTCCTATGCGCGGACAGGCAAGGCTGTGAGACTCTGGTGTTGTCATTCGGCGTTGGCGTTGACTGGATTATCTTTTGTTGGATTCACAGGGGATTGGCGATATACTCGTACGAGTATCGTGAGTAGCAACGGTCACCGAAAAAGTGGTGATATTGCTGGTTGTTGTTGTATGAAGTAAAGTAGGTGAAAATTGGGCTGGGTGGTTGGAAGGATATCTCCAGAGTCGCTGGAGAATCCGTGTGATCTCATTGGCTACCCCGAAGTACGTCACGTGGATATCACGTGCCGTACTTCACCCACGGTGATCCGAATATCCCAACACTTTCCTTACTTGCAAATTCGGCATTTTGTGGTGGTGATGCGAAGGAATATAGGGGACAGATATACGGCAGGGGCGCCGGATGTCATCGGCCAACTTGCTCGGGCCTGAAGCATTCAGGGCAGGAAATGGGCCTTGACGGGTGGACAAGGGGTTTGTTTGGGGACACTGGCCAGCAGAAGAACTTAGTAGTAGACTTGGCAAGTCACAATCTACACTCGCTTTACACCCTCAGTTTCTGCTTTCGTTTGGCTCTGACGTTTTGTTGCAGAATGTTCTCGCCCTTTTCCTGCCCCGAGAGGCCGTCCCTGATGCGAGATTTTGGGGCAGACGAACGTACTTGGAAACCCACAAGCTTGTGGTTGTTGGTGTTGTTGTCCTTGAGGCTAGCCAGACCAAGATGACAAGGGATTCGAGCGCTTTTGACGAGGAAACCAGAGAAGATTCCCTCGGGCATGTATTTGGTGATTAATATAGAAGTCGAAGTTTAAAGACCAGAAGAATTGTTTATTTCTACATGGTCGCGATTCCGATTTCTCTAACCTTCCTAAACTCAAACCAAGTCATGCATAACCGTCACTAAACAGGGTTATTGCGAGCCCAGTACTCCTGTTGATCAGCATCTTGCTTCGTAATTGAATCCCCACGTGATCCTATTGGCCTGCTGAGCGCCGAGCTTGGATGGTCTCCGTGCTAACATTGTACGCGATGCTTAGTGCTCGTCTTCCACGGCAAGAATGCCTCGATCAGCTGGCTAGGGTCTCGAGATGGCCAGTGGAGCAATGATTGGTCACAAACTCGGACTAGCTGGGGCTTCATTGGCCTCCGCGCTAACCTTGCACTTGACGGTGTTAGTCCAGTGCTTGTGGTTCATTTACGCGAGCCTCGGTTACATGGTCATGGTAGTTGCGGTAGTTCTCAGACGATCAAATGGAGCAACTATGGGTCTCTCACTAGTTCCGCCACGCCTTCGGTCAGCTGGTTGAAATCTTGGACTAGCGAACAGAGCAAAATCTGGCGTCCGACTCAGAATAGGTGGTCGAGAGGACTATGCCCTACCTCGTGCAACTACAGGCCAACTCGCAATGCTTCTTCTCAGTAAGCTGCTTTCTGCTGGCCTTCTAGCTCTGTGTGTTGGTGAATAGGCTGCGCTTGCTGAATGGTTTATGGTTATCAACTTATTCTGGTCCAAGTACCGCCCTTGACACGCTTCCTGACGGTGACGGCTTTCTGAGGGTGACTGTTCGAAACGGCCTCCGGTCATCTGTTGCCCAAAGCCTGGCGGTGACTGCTCGAAGCTTTGGCCATGCTACTCATCATTGAGGATTGAACGAACTGGACAGCGGGAGTCTTGGATATCTGGCATTGGTGGCTATTGGAGCCCCAAGCGTTGTGTGTCATGGCCATTTGTCTGAGCCTGAGAGCCTTTTGCCTAGCTGTACCACAGGTTGCCGGCTCTTAAGTCTTCTAAAAATCGTTGTAGGCCATCTGGCCACTTTTCTGAGCCCGAGCGATTCTCTCTTGACTAGGTTACAGGCTGGCGGCTTTCCAGTCACCCGTGGAAGGATGGGGGGGTGGCAGGATCCGAGATAAATAGACCCAGCCGTGCGTCAGGTGGAAGCTATACTTTCAATACCCAGACGGGGCGGGACGAAGTACTGTGTGGCACGGTTGATGTTGAGACCAGCAACATCTGCCTGGCTGGTGGTGGGCTCCGAAAGAATGGATCTAGTTGTGCGTCGAGTGAATGATAAACGTTCCGTATCAAGGCTGGGCGGGGTGAGGTTCAGTCTGGCATGGCTGATGTTCAGAGCAGCGAGTTCGAGAGGACGTCATCCTTTAAGCTAGTGAATATATCTGTGCCGTTGATTAGGGGTAGAGCCTGGTTAAGAACTAGTTTATTGAACTGGATCAAAGGGATGTTTTCCTTACTTGCTATGGAAGTCGGTGATGTCAAAAGGCGTGGAGGAGAAGCGAGGCCCGAAGTCGTCTTTTTCGTCCAGTGAATTGAGGCTAGTGTTTGACGAAGTCATGCTTCCCTCCAGCGGATCGAGGCTGGTGTTTGGGCCAGCCCGGCCATGAAATCGCCCATTTACTCCAGTGGATCGATGCTAGAAGAGCTTCATCAGAATTTCCGCGCCGCCATCCTTTCTAGGGATGCCGACCTTGCCTTCCTCAATGCACTTCCTGACATATTCGCAGTGCTTAGCGAGCATCATGCGCCGTAGAAACTGCTCGTCGATTTTAGGGTGTCCTTCTCCTGATCACTAGCCTCAGAGTCGTAACCAACACCAGGTTAGTGGACTAGCGGTTTGCTCCTTGGCTTAATGACGACATGACCTGTTCTGGGTGTCGACACAGTCGGTGTTTTCAAGAGCTTCATCTTCTCCGACGGCTGGTTCGTACCATCGTCGTCTTTGTCCTGTCCCGGCTTCTTGAACTTAATAAGCTTGCTTGCAGGCTTAGGTTGTCGTCCAGCTTTCGTCTTAGATAGGGTTGATGCTGCAGGCCTCGCTGGTGTCAGCGGTTGTAATAATTTAAGCTTAATTTTTCCAATGCTTCGGTCTGGAAAACCATTAGAAAAGCTACTAAAAATGTCCGTACACATCCATGCGACCCTTTGGGATTAGTTAGATTGAGAAGTAGGACAGTCGTTATTATGTAGCTACGTACAGGGACATCGCGCGTTGAGGTCCGAAAGTGGAGCGCCATTTGGCTTCCTCGGTACCTTGTCCCTGATTGTCGAGACTCTTGGACATGGGCTTGAACTGGCGGGTGTCTCCCATCATGATGACGAGCTGGGTATCGAATGCAGCGATGGGGATCCAAGCTTGCGCCTCCGGCATGCGAGCTGCCTCATCAACGACGATGACATCCGAATTCCACTTTCCAAACTCCTCAGAGACCAGTTTAGAGCAATTACCCAGTTGACTGAGCGCGACGGGAGTGCCGACGATGATGTTGACTGTCTTCAAGACTGCAGCGATGAGGCGGAAGATAGAGCTGGTTAGGGCTGCGTGTTCCTCACTGGTAAGGACAGGCTTGGATCGGAGCTGGATGACATCAGCAAAACCCGGAGAAGCCTCAGCGGTCAGAAGTGCTCGCGAAACGAGAGAATCGGCGCGAGTCGTAGGGTCATCGCGGGCCCGCTGACGAGTGTGATTCTCGATGGCTGTAGCGACTCCTGCGGCAGTCTAGGGGCAGGTTAGTTGTCTTGGCAGGCTTGATTGCATCACGTGCATGTCGTCCTGCGAGTGCCTGTACCATACGACGCATAGGGTAGACCCGAGCGACACTGACTGTATCACCTGTTACCTGGCTGAGTTTAGAGGCAATGTCGTCGCACAACTCGTTGCTGTGCACAGTCCAGACGATGTGGGCGCCGGACTTTCTGGCAGTGATGTGACGAACGATCTGGAGTCCGAAGGTAGTCTTGCCAGAGCCGGGACCTCCAGTGTATGCGAGCAGGCCACCAGGGAGGCTGCGCAGTGCGTCGTACATAGGCTGGTAGGGTGATTCTGTGCCATCGGGACGGAATTCCTGGAGCGGAAGCGTGGTCGTGATGTCGATGTTGGATTTGGCGTCGAAAGTGGCGGTGTAGTCCCAGAGCTTGCCTTGGAAGGTGTCGGACTTGGCTTGCGCCATGGTTGTCATGGCTGACATCTCCGCTCGAGTCGTCGCATCGTTGGGGTCGATGGATATGGTGATGGAGATTTGGGCACCCTCATCTTCAACAGCAGAGATGACCTTTTCCCAGGATCCGGACAGGTTGATGGCAGGAAACTCGTAGCGCATCGGCGGGGGGGTGTATGAGAGCGGCCATCCCACTTCGCGAGGGGTGTTGACAACGATGTAGACCGCTTGAGGTGGAGCGTGCAGGGGGGGCTTGATGCGAACGCCAGACCAGAGAGGGGGATTGAGATCCAGGGATGGCATGGACAGGTCGAACGTAATCGCTTCCATCAGCTCGTTCTCCCAGGCATCGCTGTCGCCACGGACAGGGAAGAAATTAGGAAGAAGGCCGGTTGCACAGATGATGCGGGCTTGGTCGTCAGGGATGGTGTCAGGCAGACGCTGGCTGGCGCGAAGCTCATCAGGGACCGGTGTGGGGAAAACAGATGCCAGTCTAAAGGCCAGGGCGTAGTCGCGCGTCTCCATCGCCTGCTTCTTGGCTTCCTCATCTGTAGTCTCGAAGGACGTATGGTCTGCCTCTCGGTTCAACTGCTCAGCTTCAGCCATAAGGCGACGCAACGCGAGCAGAGTGGGCATGCGGGGCTGGGCCTCATCCTTGGGGTGAACGCGGGGAGCGGGAACGGGAATATCAACCGAGAGCTTAAGGGATTGTCCAACTTCAGGGAGGAAGCCGCGATGCTCCTCAGAGATTAAGGAAGAGACGATGACCATGTAAGACTGGATGGCACCATCTGACTGGATTCCAAAGCTGTCACCATCCTCCGGAGACCAAGCCGAGGTCACGTCGGGGAAGAAGGCTGATTGAAAGGTCAGAGCGTTGAGTTCCGCCGCGTTGCTCAGCTCAATTTCCAATTCCTCGTATGACGACATTTGCATAGCAAGAAGGCGAACGATGTCTGTGGTGAACATGATCTGCGGAGCGTTAGGCTTCTCGGGGCGAGGTCTGTCAATGTTGAGAGTCTTCCATCCCAGCTGCTTGGGATTCTTGGGGTCGCGGAAGAATGCGCGTGCCGATTCCCATGCGCGCTTGGGGTTCTCTTGGATGCGAGCAAACTCCTCGATAGCTGGATACATGAAGTTCGAAAGCATGATTTGATCGGATGGCATAGAAAAGCCAAACTCGAGGTAGTTGCTGTCCTGCTTAACGTTGTTCCACCAGTCGTCGAGGAGGGTCTTGGCATCGGTTGCATCGCCAGCGGGAGGTGCACCGACACATCGCGTCCAGATCTCAGATGTCTTGACGTTTACAACAAGACGCATGGAGCTGCGGAAGCTGATGTTGTTGCCATCTTTAGGGAACAGACGGGTTCTCTGCTCATCCGCGTTGGAGGCGTAGTAGTTGATGCGGGGCTTGTCGACGAACGAAGTGAGGGGAATGGTGATCAGGTATGCCGTGAAGGTAGTAGTCTTGTATCGAAAGACATGCCGGATGCGAAGCGACATCGGAAAGGTGTTGGACTGGACGATGGACATGTAAGTCGCAACGTGGGGGTTCGGATGATTACCCATTGTAGTAAGGGCTGACTGCGGATAGCCGGCGACCTTGTTGTTGATGTCAATGATGCAAGTCATCTTGGTCGACTCAAGCCTGGTGGGCTTGTTATGAGAAACGATGAGCTGCTGGTCGTCAACAACGACAGCGGTGCCAGTGCGACCGACGGGGGCAGTAGGGAAAGCCTGATGAGCGTACGGCTTCCACACCTTCTTGGGCTTGTCGTTGTCGTCGGCGTTGGTGTTCGCCATGGTAGTAGGCTCGTTGGTGTTCGCCACGGTAGAAGGCTCGTTGGATTCGACATCACCCTTGGCTTCAGCGGTGGACTCATTAGACGGCTGAGGGTTCCACTCGTCGTCGAACGCGGCAGGCTTAGGATTCCACTCGTCATCAAGGTTGGCCTTGTTATTGTTGCTGTTGTCCCAACCGCCGCCGGCAGAATGCTGCTCACTGGCCTGTCGCTTCTCGTTGCGTTTCTCTCGAAGACGCTCCTTGTAGGCAGTGAGGTCGCCAGTGATCTCGACCGGGTTGTCAGGAGGCAGTTCCTCTGCGGTCTGAGGATTGTTGTCAGTGTCGTTGGTGACGCTGACATCATCATCGGAATAGGACCGATCGATGCAATGCTCAAGAGTAAGCTGGTCCATCGTGATGGAGTCCATCGTGATGGAGTCCATTGTGATGGAGTCCATTGTGATGGATGGGATTTGTGAGTGTAGGGAAGAAGACTGGTAAGGAGGAAAAGAAAATCGCGGCAGAGAATTGACAAGCGCGGCGATGAGACTTTTTGGTAGGCTGCGATGGTGGGTAGACGAGAAAAGACGCAGCGAATTGTGAGAAAAGTGAAGAGCAGAAAAGTGTGAAGTAGAAAGTTGAGAGTAGTGAAGAGTGGAAAAGTGTGAGGTAGGAGAGGGTTGAGGAAGGTGAGAGGTAGAAAGTTGAGGAAGGAGGGAGAAAGGGGCCGCTTGCTATCAGAAGGGAAGGAGCGAAAAAATAAAATAATAATTGGTCAGGAACGCTCTAGGACAACCGGCTAAGGTTGAAGGAAGTAACTGAGGAAGGAGCCAGAAGGGAGGCTGGTTGATTGGATGAGTAGTAAGGTGAAGTTGAAAATGATATCGAGGTCGCCATGACCTGCCTGAACCGGGCCTCGGCCGGATTGATTCAGGTGGATTGGACACGTTCTACTAATGTAGAATGAAATACGGAAGTCCGTCCCCTGTCGACACGTGCGTTTTGTGCCGACTGTGGCTCGCATCGCCACCAATTTAGGTTTGTGGTTGTTGAATGATGGTTGGAGTGTAGAGCGGTATTTGTGGATAAGGTGAGGGACGTCTTGCTTCTTGACTGTTGCGTCGTGCCAGGTGGGATCAGTGTGTTAGCCTTACCCTGCGTGATGGGACCGGTGGTTTGGCGTTGGCGGTCGAAAGGGTCTGGGCAAACAGGCTCGAGGTGTCTATTCGATACGTTTGGATGCCATCGGGACCAAGATGGGGGCTCGAGATGGTGCTTGAGAAGACTGGCGACGTGCTCGATCTCGAAGGGCCGTGTTTAGTGTGAGAGAATTTGGTCTGGGTGTCGAGGTGGTAACGGGATTGTCTTTTCTTTGCAGGTTCGACGTAGACCAAATCGTCTTGCTTGAGGTCAGGAGGCTGTTGATAGTACTGGTCGTGGTAGGTCTTCAGCTTACCGAGAGGAAGTCAGGCAGTTTTCCATGCTTGTTGCTTGAGGTTGGACTGATGGTCACCGTAACCCTAAGGTTGTTGTCGGCATGGCCTGTGGAAGGAACGGGCGGATCGGCCGAGACCATCTCGTAGAGAACTTGTCTCGAAGCAGCAGAGATCGATGTGTTGAGGGATGCGAGGATGTAGGGCAGGATCTCTTTCCAGTTCGAATGGTCGACTTGGGCACCGATGAGAGATCGAAAAGCGTGCGTCAGGGTTTGGACACTAGGTTCGGCTTGACGGTTAGCTTGATGATGGTGTGCAGCTGAGACGTGAATATCAGCGTTGGCGGCGCGGCAGAGTGACGTCCATAAGGCGTAAACTAGCTTTGGTGTGACGTCGGGAAGAAACAGATCTGGAAGGCCCTAGTCAGGGTAGACTTGCTGCTCGTAAGCGTTGGCCCATTTTTCTGCTGTAGAATCCGTGCTGCCAACGTTAGCTGTGATGAACTTGGACGTTTTGTCGGCAAGCAAAGGGATGGAATCGTGTCCCTGTTTGACTGTTGCCTGCGGGAAGTGTCGATCAAGAAAGCCGCGTCCGATCAGTAAAGGCGGAGAGCAAGTGTCCAGTCAGGCACTGTAAGGTTCTGAGGGAGAGTAGATGATGGCTTGGAGGTGGGAGTAGGTGTCGAACTCGTAGGCAAGTCTATTTGCGAAGTACAACGTTCGTAATTGGGTACAAGCGTAAGAGGAAATTTGGGTTTTGTGTTTGAGGTATAATTGATCAATGGCTTAGTCGATAGTTGCGTCTGGTTGAGTGCTTCCCTTTGATGAGATGCGTTGTTTGGATCCTCCACCTGCAGATCCGGGTTTTGTGGGGGAACGCCTGTGATAGCAGAAGTTGGCTGCTTAGGCGCGGAAGGCGTGATCGCGATGTCAGAGGTAAGGATACGGTTGTCAGTCGTAGCCATCTATGTCTTGCGTAACAGGGACGCCGTTCTGCAGTGAGCCGGGTGCCGAAGTCTGAGGCAGATTGACCCCAAGCAATGTAAAAGTTGAAGCAGGTTGAGGGGCGGATGCGCAGACGAACAACACAGGTTTCAACTTCTCAGTGGGGTAAGACTGAGAGCTTCTGTCTGAGTCAAAACGTTCTCCGAACGGGCAGTTATGGCGACGATGAGGTCGTACTGGGTCTGCATCGCGGGGGCGAGGTCGAGAATTCCAGCTGTGACCGCTGAGGTCGATCCGGAACAGAGGCTGGGTTATTCTCGTTGGCAGGCTGCTTTCCGTTGACGATGGCCTTTAGGAGGCGACTCGTCGTGTGGCGTGGAGACGCGTGGATAGGCATCAGGCTCTGCAGCTTCAATGTTGGAACTTTCAATGTTGGAACTTTAGAGGACGCGGTTGGCTGCCTGACGTAAACTGTCGTGGCGAGAGGTCAGTAGAGCAGAGGGGCCATCAGCCAAGGATGTTTTTATGAGGTCTTGCAGGTCATCCAGATAATCTGGGGTCGAAGCTTGCAGTGCACATACAACGAACGTGGTAGCTTGCTCGAGTATGAAACTCTCGAGGTGGAAGTGCTGACGAACATTCCAGAAACACTGCATGTGGCGGATGAGCGTGGCTTGTTTGAAGAACTTCTTCTTGGTGATGGACTCGGGTAGACTCTGGGAAGGCAGTGGGCCAGCGCTGCGAAGGTGAAGCCGTTTGTTCGGAATGCCAGGGCTAGGACGGGCTCTGGGCCCATGAAAGTTGAATGGTTTGGGGTCCATACTGCGATCCAAGCTGGCTGAGGGAAGATGGGTCGAAAGACACGCCAACGACTGAAGGAATGGGAGATGAGTCCGTAGACAGTAACGAACAGAGGCGGTCAACTGTAGACACGGCCCGCGGGAAGTCTAGAGAGAAGATAGGAGGCTCGACGAGCTTAGGCTTTAGAGGGTGATGTATAGTATCCGTGGGAGAGTCGTCAAACGACGTCCAATTCTCGGGAATGTGCAAAGGCTGTTCAGGGATGTATATCAGAGGCAATGTAGGTGATGGCGTCTTTTAACGTAAGGAAATAAGTAGAGGGCGCCGCGGCGAGAGGGTGTAAGACGGTAGGGCAGGGAGATATAGAGGACAGGATGTTTACGTTGCTCGGAGAACAAGTATCTCAAGGTGAAGAGATGTTGGGAGTCAGTAACATTTCCGCCTTAGGCAGCTCTTGCCATCGAATTAGGTGGACCTTGTTGGAAGGTTCAACATCGCTGCGGACACGTGCCGCTGAGGAAAAGCAGCGGATATGGAAGGATGACCTGTACCTCTGCTAAAATGGTATAGTCTTGGATGACTAGATGGCCTGAACCTAGGATTCCCTGCTTGAGGCCCTTTCTGGCAGCAGCCACACCAACATCACGCAGAGTAACTTCGAGGCATCTCCCTTAGAGAAGAAGACGGCTTTTTAGGAGCAAACACATCAACCCGCTTCCTAGTTGTTGTATCATTATCTCTTCAACAGCGAACGCAGTGCCTGGGACTTCCTTATACAACTTATATTTCCCCTGCACCCCCATACACAGCAACCGCACTCAGCTCGAAGTCAATAACAGCGACCCATGCAGTCCAAAATGGCTACAAATATCAGCAAAAAACTATGATCATAAGACGCATTGACAGCTGTGGCAGGTGCCGATAAAACTCCGCTTGCCCTCATGATTACCTTTGTGACAATAAAATTGAGAAGAACGCACCGGCTGCACAGGTCAGCGAGTTATTACTACCTCCTTCTACACCGAGCATAATAAGCCTATTACTGGCATTCTCGTTCGTACCCTCTTGGAGACCAAACAAGAGGCTCGCGGTCTTCTCGAGCCCTATAGGTCTATCGAGAAGGGCCTGAAGGATCTTGATTCGAGACTGGGAAGGATTTTGGCCCTGAGGAGGTGCGAGGCTTACATGCGCGCTTTCTGCGCCGGTAAGTTTTCATCCTGATCGCTACTGACATCTGTGCCCTCTAATATATTGCCTGGCGAGCCCTAGACTTGGAGGCAAATTTGATTTAGACAACCTTACTAACAGGTCCTCAGCGATAGTCCAGGAGCGGTTTTTGGAGATGACAACGGCACACCGTGTGTGGCGAAATGCGCAGTGCGCCGTCGTTCTTGGCTGTGAAGGAGACCATTGCAATCAACCTTGCGGCTCTTGAAGTCTACCTTTCTGCAAAACGGACTGAGGCAGCCCTGTCTTCGAGTGCAAGAACTCTCCCGATCACCTTGTTCGTCAGTATCCCACTGAGCGTCTCTTTCTTATCAAGCGCAACCTCTACAACGAGCGCAACAAGAGCATGGAGCTCGACGCTTTCTTGGAGGTTGCAAATAGTGTTTAACTCTTCAGTCCGCATGAACCAGTCTATTATAGACAAGTGGCAGCGGACGGTCTGCACATAAAGTGTATATCCAAGGGAAGGTATGCCTGCGCATTTTGGTGGAAGAGACCAAAGACGAGGCCGAGGCGAGCCTCTGGTGACCAGACAGTAGCTCTTTGATCGGAACATATGTAGACACATCCTCCTGCAGGTCGCGAGACAAATGCTGAAAAGAGCAGATGCATAACACAGTCTAATCATCTTGGGATCCACCACCCAAACCTTCTTCGCACGGCCTGGGGGCGACTAGCCTGTGATTCAGCCAGGCACAAAGTGCCCAGGCGCAGATAATTGCATGCGAGTATGGCCTCGAGACTGGTGCCAAGCTGCATCTGGTCCCTACCCTGCGCGGGGGCAATAAATTGGATCAGTATGTTCAGAGCGATGCTTCGCCCGCAAGAGTCACTACCTTTCCACGCTGGAAAGCGAAGAATGTTATACATCAACGGGTTCTTATCGCGGTTGTTTGAGTGCTGACACACTCAAACAGCGCTAAAAGCTGACTGCACACATTAAGGACAAGCATAACTTGGACAACGATGCTAATATCGGTAGTATATCCAGAGCATGTCATCTAGAAAGAGAGGCCGAGAGAGCTGGTGCATTTGGTAATGGAGTGTATGATGTAGGTTGTTACCACTCAGGAACAAGCCGTCTTGTTCACTTCGTCCGAAGGAAATATGGCTGCTTGGGAGGAGGTGATTCTGATTACAATTATGATGTTATATGGATACACAAATGGGGGCATGCTGCTCGACATTACATTCGATTACCAATTATTATACGGATTCCTTTTCAGCTTACTCGTTTGAATACTGAAAAGGCGTTATGGGAATGAAGGTTCTTGCCAATAGACTCCGTTTCACACAATGCCAAGTCCAGCTGGTGGACGAGTTCTCAGGGTCTGAGTTCGTGTCCGACTGATTTTCCTCTATTGCTTCCCTGTTAGTATTCTACCTCCGCGGGTGACTGAGGTCCTAAAAAGATAGCTGGGTATGTTGGGGACAATTGTTTTCTTGAAGCCTTTCTGTCCATGCTGAAGCTGTCATTAGCTATACTTGTTGATCGCTAGACTTCAATTGGTACATCCTCAACGATAAATATGTTTTGTTCGAAATTAGAGTCACTCGAGACTTGTCAAGGCGAGGAGGACCAGAGAAGGCGGAACAACGTTCGCAGCATTACAGCAGAAGCGTGGCTTCTGATATGGCTTGTAAGAAAAAGTAAAACTCGGATATATTAAAAGGCCATGCAATTTCTTCGTCTATCAGCTTCATTGCTGTATGAGATCCAGTGATCAAGCCGGTTCTATTCGTTCATCTAATGGCTAGAAGCCTTCCTGCACGAGAGACAGTGGCACCTGAAGCAGAGATCAATGGGCAGAGATACTCAACTCCCGGGAATCGATTTAGGCTATGTCTGCGTTCATGTAACCAAGGCCGACTAACGAGAGCATGTTATCTGAGCGCATTTCTCCTGTGTGATTTTCTGACAGTCCGGGGCGAATGAGTACGCTTTCTGGGATCTACCCCTTTAGTCTGTCCGGTCATCAAGCCGACATGTTGTCCCCACGAACAGGCCATGCCCTGAAAGATTTCAGCTGCTTCAATCTTTTTTTATTCCAATTCGCTGCGATATACTGAGTTTCCCTTCTAGTGACTCATCTTGGCAAATTCTCCGTAGCAGGATGTGAGTGCTGTGTACTGCGAAGAGATGCAAAACCCTAGTTATCCATTGCAGGCCTCATTACTCAATAGCTCTGGTGCGACTACTCTGCAATAAGCTAGGTGTGAGCCCCCCCCAGCTACTAGAGAGATTACCGCACGTGTGTTACGGTATTGCAAAGTACGTGGTTAGTATACAATGGGCAAAAAGGGGTCGGCAACCAGCGATTAATGGGGTTTGAATTGGGTAGGTGTCCGTCGGGGTTCCTCGGGTCAGTCAACTGCACATCGTTTTGACCAGCTCCCTTGTTGGCCTGTCTGCCTAGGATAAGTAGTGACTGGAAGTAGAAATGAAGATGACGGCCGTTTATAAATATTGCCGGAGTTTAACGTCGCAAGGCTCTTGCCTCTTCCCGGCGATCCGACAATATTCCCTTTGGTTTTTGTTGTGCGGTAAGCGCCGATGACGATTCTGCAGGATCGATCGTATTGACACCCGGGCAGCCCAGTTAGCGAGCGACTTGAGCTTCTAAACGCGGTTCGGTCATGCTCCCGTGCGTGAACACGAATTGACATGCCAAATGATTAAGTGATGTAAAGATCAAGATATGCCAGGCAACTTTTCTTTTGGGAAAGCCCTCAAAACTTTTAAACAACCCATCTATACGTAGGTATCATCATCATGTACGAATTTTGTCGTCCCGCCCACCCGTCCATTCGTCACCCCAAATCCAAATGTATCATGAAAACTCTCGCCGCATCGCCGCATCCCCGGAGCCCCGCTTGTCCTATGAAGTGTTGCCCATGTTGGCGTCGAGGAGCTTGTCAAGCTCCGCAAGCTTCTTTGCCTCCTCTCTGGCAGTAGCCTCCTTGGCGGCATCCTCCTCGTAACCCTCGGTCTTCATGTCGAGCAGACCAAGCTCCTCCTCCTCCTCGTGGGTGCGAGTGTAGTACTCGCGGGTGATTGACGGGTCGGGGGCGGGAGGGTCGACCAAAGGCTGTACGAAACTGCTGGCGAGGGGGTCGTTGAGAACGATGGTGAACTCGCGGTTGCCGTTAATGGCCTCGTCGAGGCCGTCGAAGAAGGCAGTCCACTTGCTCTTCTCCTCGGGGGCGAGGGAGTCACCGCCACCTGCACCACCAGAGCCGCCATCGGCCTCGAAGATCTGGCTGCGCAGGTCGTCGCGGACCTGGGTCAGGAGGCCCTCAATGGTTGTGAAGCGGCCACCCAGGGTGCCGGGGTTGACGGCCAGGTTGAGCTCGGGGCACTCGAGGGCGCAGGTCTCGGACTTGAGGATGTCGCGGGCAAGGTCGATCTGGCCGTTGATCTTGACGATGATCTTCTCGCCCTTCTCGGGGATCTCGCCGCCAGTCTTGACGTCGTTGGAGCGGTAGCCGCAGTCGTCGCAGACGGTAGACATGAGGACGACCTGCTTGAAGTGTGGGATGTCGACCATCTTCATGTGTGTGGTGCAGGGGCGCATGCAACCCGGGCAGCTGGCGGGGAAGCTGTAGACCTCGTTTGGGATGATGTCACCCTCGGCGGTCAGGCCGGGGTTGGCACCAGCCGCAAGCTCTTCGGCCTGGGCGTTGGAGATGCCCAAGGCCTCGTTCTGCTCGGCCGTACGGATGAACTCGTGCTTCTCCCACTTGCCAACACCATCCTTCAAGTCGGGGGTGATGAAGGAGTTGCCGGCCGGGTCGTCGACGGTGACGCGGAAGGGGAAGGCCTTGCCTTCGAGCATGGCGCGGCCCTTCTCAATAATCTCGGCAATTTTGGGGTAGAGCTCGGGCATCTGCTCCTTGCGCGCCTCCTGTCCAAACTCGAGATCGTTGATGATGGTGCTTAGCAGACCCTCCACATTTGTAAGCTGGCCCTTGCCGGCGGGCACCTCGAGGTCGAGTTCGGTGAACTTGACGGTAGCCGTATCGGACTTCACAACCTGGCGGGAAAAGTCCTCCATCGCGGTCAAGCGAAGCTCGTAGTATGTGCCCTTGGGCTGGATGGAGCCTGCAGGCTGGACCTCGCTGTTGGCAAAGCCGCACTCTTCGCAGGCAAAAGACATGATGATGATTTCGCGGAAGTAGGGGATCGAGGTCAGGAGCAGTCTGGTGTTTCCCTAGATGGAAAGTTAGTATGTGAACCTGCATCCGAAGCTCTTGCACAACTCACATTCTTGCCGCAGTTCATGCAGAGGGACTCGATCTCCTCGACAACCTGCTGGTCATCGCTGCCGTCAACTTTGGAGCCGATGGCCTGGAAGAACTCGTTCGGCGTCGTCTTGGACTCTGGTGCAGCCATGGTGACTGATTTTTGAAGAGTAGGTATATGCGCAATGTCTCGGTTATGGTTGAATCGTTTCTGGAGTTGCGCGACGGTGGGTTGGACGTTTTGTTATCGGTCGCGGGGGAGAGCAAGTGACTCGGTGGGATGGCGATGGCGGGGTCTTGAAATTTTTGGAGGGGCAATCGCAGCTGCAGGCCCTGCAGGATGGGCACCGACGTGTGTCATTGAGCGGGTCCCCAGGCCCCTCCCAAGGCAGGAAACCTTCGAGAATATTCCCGAGAATAGCCCGCCCGCCCGTCGGTTTGTAATGGCACAGAGCCGCGGAGCAGGCTTTAGAAATCGAAAGCCGTGTTCTCCCAGCATGGGATTTCAGGGAGTGCAATTTTCCTCATCCCATTCGTCCAAAGTCGGCAAGGCTCAGGTTCCTGCTGCCAGAGGATGACGTCTTGGCTTGGCTCAACAGAGCCTGCAACCCGGCCTTGCGGTTCTTCGCCCGCTTCTTGCTGCTTGAGTTGGATGTTGCCGGCTTGGCTAGTTCAGCCGTTGAAGTCTGATGGCCCTTTCCCACAGGAGCTTGTTCTGGCTTTGCTCTTCGTCTCACGACCGGTGGCGGAGGAGGGAACGAGACCTTGGTGGTTCGGCTGCAGTTTCCACAGTTGAAAAGCTTTCGCGTCCCAGCGCGACGCTGAGGCTCAACCTTGGCTTTTGGGTCTCGCAATTTGATGCCGCGCCGCTTATTCTTTAGTGCCTTCTCGGGTTCGAGCTTGAGTGTACTGCCCTGGCCGGGGATCATGATGTGGCCGCAGGCACCGCACACGTGTTGTCGTCGAACGTCATTTTGCTCGACATCGTTGAGAAACATGAGCTCGTTGTGGTGATTCATGAGGTAGGCTGAAGACTCGGGGGCCGACGTCCTGAGGAGATGAGCCGCATCGTTCAGATAGCTCAGATGCGCCGGCAGAGTTGACGGGTCCATGGTGTCTCCCCAAACTTAACGAAGCGTGTCTAGTTCCAAGAACGAAGAGAGCAACGGTGAAAAGAGCAGAGGCCCAGTGAGAGAGTTGTCTTCGGTTCGTTGACAGCGCCCCACTTGTCGTAGCAGGCCTCAGGGTGCCAAACAGGGGTCTAGGCCGTTGTAACCCCTGTAAAGTCGTTCGAAATCACACCAGAGTTGCAAGTCTAAGATTTTGGTTGATTTTGTGAGCGGCACTCTACACATGGCCAGGAACGTCGAGCTCAGAGTGTCCTGTTCACCTCTTTTCAAGTCCAACGCAAAACATTAAATAATGATAGCCCCAAACGGCAAGCCGCGGGGCAAGAAGCCCAAGCCAGAAAACCCAATATCAGCAGCAACCCGGGCATGGCTTCTTTCACTCCCCCCCCAAACGCAACCATGGCGCACCTCAGACGAACTGGACACTCTTCTTAACCAACAAACACCAAAACGGTTCGCCATTTACGAGCCTATGCTTCTCCTCCCTAGTGGGAGTTTCGACAAGGGCCTTTGGCGCACTCTCCTCAGTCACTCAGACATCACCGATGATAAGATCCACCAGCTATGGGATGCGATTCTGCGGGACGTTTCCAAGACGGGCTCAAGCACACTGACTCATCTTGCCGTCAACGAAGGAATCCCCCTCCAGACAGGCGCCAGAACAGATGACGAGCTGGCCGCCGACAAGGGCGAGAACATCCTCCGGACTCCCGGCGGCCTTAAGATTCTGCAAGGCGACTTTGGTCCTCCCGTCAACCCAGCCAAGCCCTCGGCCGAGGACTTTGAGGCGGCCTTTTGGGTGTCAACTAAGCAGAACGGCATCTATCAGACATGGGCCCCGCGCTGGACCATGTTCAGCAGGGGAAACATCAAGGAGAAGACGCGCCTCCTCGACTTTCACAGCCATACAGTTCCGGAAGCCATGCATCATCGCCGTCGCCCAGCGTCTTCACTCAAGAAACATTGGGCGGTGGACTTATACGCGGGCATCGGCTACTTCACCTTCTCTTATGCAAAGCTCGGCTTGAGGGTCCTCTGCTGGGAGCTGAACCCATGGAGTGTTGAGGCCTTGCGCCGCGGTGCCGTCGCCAACGGTTGGCGGGTCAAGGTTGTCCAGCATGGTGATCTTGCGCTGCCTGCCGCGCAACTTCTCACAGGCGATGAGCAGATCATCGTTTTCCTCCAAGACAACCAGAAAGCCGCGGGAAGGATATCAGACATGCGTGCCGCGGGCACTGCAGTCGATATCTTACACGTCAATGGCGGACTGCTGCCGACCAGCGAGCCCACGTGGCGACCGGCGTGGGACATGACAGCCACCTCCCCTGGAAGCTGCTGGCTGCACCTCCACGAAAACGTCAACATCCATGACATCGAATCAAGACGCACAGAGATTCAAGGCCTGTACGACGGCTGGGCAGCTGCGACGGAGAGCGACCGGACTGCGACGGTCGAGCATGTTGAATTAGTCAAGACGTACGCGCCCGATGTCTGGCACTGCGTCTTTGATGTACATATTACAAGATCTAGTAGTGTTACATGACCGTCGTGAATCACTTTTGTCTCTCGCTCTCGTCAACGTCGTCAGCCTGTTCTGCCTGCTACATCATCCTTCCTCGGTGGTGAACTGAGCGAGCGCTATGACCGCCGAAACTTTTGCGGGATGTTGTCCTCGACGACGGCCATCTGGTCGAGTTGCTCTAACCTCTCCTGCTCATCCTCCATTTGCTCGTGCTTCTTAAAGTGCTCAATGTCCTCGGGGTGCGTCAAATCTTCGAGCTTGGTGTTCTCGTCGTGGTACCTGGCATTACTCCCGTCAGCTTCTCCTCCTGTCTACCGGACGTTGACGAATACTCACTTCTCCCAATGATGAATCTCGTACTCGTACTCGTCGTCACCGTGGTGTCCCGGGCCCATGCCCACGTCCGGCAGCGTCTTGCCGCTCTGGATGAACGCGTCCCATTCGGAGCGGTTGACGTTACCGTCGTGGTTGGTGTCCAACAGTTGCATGAGGTCGTGGAGGATGTCGAAGCGCTTCTCCTCGGAGACCCCGTGGTTCGACTCGTCGAAGAGGCCGTACGTGCGGAGGATCTCGTCGCCTTGCCAGACGCCGTCACTGTTGTAATCGTGCAGGGTGAAAAAGGATGCGGCGTCCCAGCCCTCCATGTGGTGCTCCTCTGTCGGAAACGTGGAATGTCAGCGCGGCTCGACGATCAGGGGCGAAAAGATCTGGGTGAGCTTGATTAGGAGCATACCAGCCATGTGCTTGGTCATCCAGTCGGCGTTCTCGTCCACGATGGGCTTCTGGCTGTGGTCGCCGCCGCCGTGTGCGAGAGCGCGGCTGGCGAGCGCCAGAGTTGCGAGGTAGATGGTCTGCATTGTTGGGTCGCTAGTGATGGCAGCTTGTCGCGATGTGATTGAGTTTCTGGTTGTTGACGACACGTAGTACGATTGAATCTACAAAAGCGAGACAAGGTTGGGTAAGAGTACACAATAGGGCTAGTCGCCGATGAGGTAAAACAAAGAGCTGGGTTTGGGCAGATCCAGGAACCGAGCAAAACACCAAAAAAAAAGCTGGGCCGAGGGCGAAGAGTGAGAGAGAGCTTACAGTTGATGGGCTAAGGAATGGGGAATGGGGAACATGGAAGTTTCGTAGGAACAGGTGGCGTCCGCCATGGCCAATTCAGGGGAGTTTGGGGCACGGCAGATGCACGGATCGGCGATTGACAGGGGCTTAAACATTCTGGACCCGGGGTCCGCCGCGTGCCAATTAAGCTTGGGTGCCGTGGTGCGTCGGGTGACGCAACAAACCCATTCTCAGCACCACTTTGCTCTTGCACCCTTTCCCTTCCTCTCACTTACAAACTCGTTCGTACCTAGACACATCCCACCGAGCAGTTTCAAGGAATATTGAATAAGCCCGGAGATTCCATCAGAACAACCGATACCACTCACGGAGCTCGGAGCACCGAGGTGAAGGACAACCACTGCTCAACGCGTCCCTCGACGCGTCTTACGGCGAAAGCTCTTCATCTAGCACGGCCCGAGCTACAACCCTCGCGCCACCCACCATGAACCGGTCAATAGAACAGACACTTCTCTCGCTGATGCCTACCCATGGCTCGGCTCTACCGCCGCCCCTGGTAGAACTTGCGGGTTCCCTACTGGCACAGTCGAGGCATCGAGCGAGCACGCTCAAAGCGGACGAAGAGATTGGGCGGTTATACGCTTGCGCGCACATCGCCTGCGACAGGTAGGCACCCCGAACGCAACCCATACTCACTCACCCACTTATATACTGATATTCGGAAGACTCAAGATCACATTGGACCTGCCCCCAATCGAGCCACGGCCCCCAATCCCTCCCCGAATCTACAAACGCCTCTACAGCCACCTTGACAACATCCTCCCCAACACCGCACTAAACCGCACACCGGGCAAGAACGGCACCCCGCGAAATAGACAACGGCACGGCGTCGACTCCCCCGTCAGGACCCCGCACCGCCCAACGCCCACAAAGGAGCGATCCCTCGCGCAATTCCGCTCCGGCAACCCCACAAGCGGGCCCAACACCCCGACAAAGTCGACCGGCAAGGTTGCTTACCCCTCCGACAAGTCCGGCCTCCACTTCTGGATCCAGCCGACCATTCGCTTCCTCTGCAAGGAGACAGGCCAGCGACAGCTCGGGCCGACGATGCTGGCGGGCATGGAGTACATTGTCGTCCCCGGCGGGCGGAGGACGCACGACGCGTGGGTGAGGGCGAACCTGGCTGCTCTGTGTGGTGCTGTGTACTTCTTCGTCATGCAGCAGGTGAAGAAGCTCAAGACAGGGGAGGAGGTTGATCGCGAAGCGTACGACACCGACCGAAATCGCATTCTAGATCTTATTGCCAGGGCGAGGGAGGAGGTGGACTTGAAGGGGCTGGACGAGGACGAGGCGTGGGAGGGTTGGGCGCCGGTCACGGCCAGGGAATTTGACGCCGCGGTTCAGGAAGTCACGGATCGCGGGTGGTTGGAGGCCGACTGGTATCGCAGTCTTAGTGACATTATCGAAGCGGGCAATGTGATCGCCGACAGTCATCGACAGGCGGAGGACCCCTACAGAGCGCCTGTGCGCGGGGCGGACACCATGTTCCAGGATCGGTACGACTTTTTGAGTGAGAAGAAGCGCAGGGAGTACAGGATATGGAAGGAAGGTATCCTCAGGCGCATCAACTTGGTGGAGAAGGAGGGGGGCGAGACCATGGAGATAGACGGCTAAGGAGAACGAGAGGTGCTGAAACCTTGGTTGGCCACCGGACGGGGATTTCGCCTCGAGTGTTGTTACGAAAAGATGCCTGTCAGAAGAGGCCGGCGCCGACCCCGGTGCCGGACGGCAGTCGTTGAACCGCATGCGCCCCGCTCTCCGACAACCACCGAAAACAAGACTGGGTCGTGCAGTCTCTCGTATGAACGCTCAGAGCTGAGGCTTGTTTGGTTGCGACGTCCTTGTCGTCACACAAACATGTTGACTTTCCCTCTTTCGAACGACTCGAATGTGAATGTCGCCTAGGCTTTCTTGCTGCTTTATGTAGTGGTTACCCACGCAGTTGGCAGGAAAGATCTTCATAACCCAAGAGCTGCAGCTGGTATGGTACATTCGAAGGTTCTTATATCCCAATCAAACAAACCTTGACGTCACTCTCAGACGCGAGCATGACTCTACCTGTGTCGGTCCTTCTCGCCGATTCTGACACTGCAGTGGTGAAGGACGGCACAAGTTGTTGTTTATTGTCTACCTGCTTTCTGTAGAGCGATACCCAAACTGTCTGCCGTGGGAAACCGCTAGTGTTCGAGTCTCGTCCATATCACGGCTTCTTTTTCTTTTTTTCCTTTTTTTCTCTTTTTTTCTTTTTTTTCTCTTTTTTTTTTTTTTTGCACTCATCTCGCGTTTAGCTTCTCTCAGCCTCGGCCATGGAGATACATGGATTGATCACGGGTGGAAAACCTGGCCCAGTCAGTTGTATCAGATGGGGTGCAATCATCACCCCTGAGTTGCTCATCTCTTGCATACCTCATTCATATATAATATGTACAGCATCAAACAAACAAGTTTCCCCCTTGGCAACTCACACGCCACCACCTTCTCCCAAGTTCGTCATCTCGTGATATAGTGTTTGTCCAAACGTGCTCCGCCAAAATTCTGACGGAACCCGGATTCATCGGTCTCCTCAATTACCTTTCAGCCGAAGACCCCGCCAACGCCGTGCCGTGATGATGATGCCGTCCCGCCTGCCGTATTACCGCGTGGAATGAACGCCGACGCGCAGGTCCGCGGGTGAACCGTAAAAGACCACTCGCCAAGGGTATCGTTTCTTCGATAGTCCTATTCCAGGCCTAGACTGAGGAGGCCTAAACTTCCGCTCCCGATGCTCTTTTCCACTTCTTTCCTCGCCCCATTAGCCACCTTGTTCGACGCTGACGGCAGCATCTGATAGCTTGTGCTCGTCGCGGCCGTAGATTCGCAGATCCGGTGCTGGAACTGGAAGCGCGATGTCAATTAGCCAGCCGAATCAGATTCGACTCGCCATTCCGGGGGAGATCGCCGGCCGTCATATGCAGCTGGTCTCATACCCCGCAGCCCGAAGCCAAGATCCCCGCCACTCAATTCATACAATTACTCCGTACGATGTCGGTGTCTCTCATTCAATCAACGGCTTCTTCTGCCCTCCCACCAAGCACAGACCCAGCGTCTTCATCGATTCTCGGTCATTCGCCAAGACGATCGAGCGGGCGGGGAGCATTGGGTTGTTCGGGTCGACATGCGAAGCATCCTTCGCGGCCTGTTCGATGGCGTCCATTTCCTCCTTGCATGCCTGCTGGTCCATCGGGCAGATCACCAGCGGTTGTCGAACGGTCAAATCTTTCGTAGATCCTAGTTGCGCCTGCAAAAACTGTGAGCAAAAGGGCATGGTTCTTGAGGAACAATCAAATCAGCTCACCTTGACGGTCAGGTAGAACTCAATCTTGTATAACGATGAGCTCGTGGTGAAGGAGGTAACCTCGTACAGGGGGAACGCGGGCTTTCCTCTGCGAATGATGCCGTCCGGATCACGTAAGTCCTTGGAGGGAAACACCAAGCCAAGATTCGTAGCGTATCCTGCTTCGGGCATTCTCGTGTTCACCAGCTGTGTGTTCTTTGCGACCTTGTTGACCTTTTTCGACGGCTCGTCGCCCTCAGGGTTGTAGGTAATCTCCTCCTCGATGGTGACGGTGATCTTCTGAATCGTAACCTTCAAAGCTTTTTTCATCCAGTCGGGGTTCGGTACCAATTTGATATAAACTGTTATTGGGTCGAGAGGGCCATAGCTCCATTTTGGAACCGAGATGCCCAGTGTGACAACGCTCGCGTCGCTGACTTGGCGTGATTCGGGCTTGTTGTACATGCCAAATGTCGACAAGGTATCGTATCGTTGCAGCGGTATGGGGAAGGAGTATTTGTTCTGGAGAGTGTGGCCTTGCTGCACGGTAACAACAAGCTCGTAGTATGTCTCGGCCGTCCGGCTGGGGAGTTGTAGTGATGCGGGGGGTATTCGTCGGTTCGTCTCTTCGCCGCCTCTTCCAAACGGGATGAACAGGACAAACGGCAAATCCATCGCAATAACGCTCTCAGCCTCCTTCCCGGACTGGCATCGAAACAGTAGCAGCTCTTTACCGACTACGTCCGTCGTCTCCCTTCTCGGTGTACCCAGGTGTCGTTTCGCGACATTCTCGGCGGCGGGGTGAATCGTTTCTCGCCGCTGCAGACAAATGCGCACCAGCGAAACGGCGACGGGCATGGAAAAGCCCTGTGACGGACGGATCTCGACTTTGCCTTCGATTCGGGGCTAGATTGTGAGTAAGAGAACATGTCAGCAGCGTTGCGCAAAGCGTACACCAAACTCCAGCCTCCCCGACGTCATCATAGAGGGACCACACATACTAGCGTCGCAGAGATGCCTGGGTAGCCGACCAGAAAGCTGCTGTTGGGCGGACCAGAGACCCTCACGAAGGCGGCCATGCTGGCTGAGTCGCCAGAGATGCGAGAGACTGTCTCTTGTCGGCGTGGGAGTGATATGGGCGTTCAGCGGATGATGGAGGTGAGGTTCTCATGTGTGTCGGTGGGCGGCAGTCGTGCGTCTCAGGCGCTGCGCGCGTTGCCGCCTGGTGGGTGTGGGGTCGAGACAGTTGCGTCCAAGCTGTTGGGGACGTGTAGCAGCAGCAGCAGCAGCAAGAAGAGCAGAGCGCAAGGCCCAGCGGCGGCATTACATGAACAGATCGCAGTCGGCTGGTAGCCTGTGTTTGGCGTCGTCGGGGCGCTGTGGGGGGTTAGTGCACAGTCCGGCGTCACGATGGGCGTTGATGGGACGTTGGCGCAAATGTCGGAGGGGTTGGAGAAGCGGCGCCCTGTCCCGGAGTTTGGAGATGTGACCGAAGGGCGGCGGCGGTTGTTGGGGTGTGGGCGGGATGGTGGAAGAAGAAGAGTCGAGAACAGCGACGAGCAGACAAGACAGAACAGAACCTCAGTCCGGGCCAGGGAAAGTCGCAGAAGCTGTGTACCTCAGCAAGGTGAGCCGGGAAATCAGGGTACCTTAGCTCTGAGTGGATACAATCCGGGCTGATGCAGCTTATTTTCGCTTCTGCATCGATCTTCCCAAGGCAAAAATAAGCAGTAGGAGCAGCAGCAGCAGGCAAAGCTCGTCGGTCAGACAAGGCCAGGGAAGCTCTCAAAGAGTGGTGGATTGCGAATGGGGTCGTGCAAGTGGCACACTCGGCTTGGCGGTTGAGGGGGAATGAGGAGAGACCACAGCGGGTTGGTGGTGTACACTACGGATGGCCCGTACCTTGAGTAGACGGGCTGCAGACCTGGGGGCTGGTGTTGGTGGTGGAGGGGGACTGTTCCGACTAGGGGATGATGCGGGTTGGTGTACACACGTCCCTTGACCGGTCGCTACAGCTTGTTTTACCCTTCCGTCCTTGTGTGTGGTTGCTGTTTGTCCTCGCCTTTCCTTTGTCAGTTGCCTCCTGTTCCGAGTGAAATTGTTTCTTGGGCGTACACTTAGCTTCTCATGTGCAGGAACGACGACAAGATGTATGTAAGATGTCGAAGCCAATGGGTGCTGCTGCTGCTGCTCTTGCTCTAGCGAGCTGTGCACAGCAAAAGACCAGGCTATCTGATGGCGGCTGTTTGCGCCTGTGTGGGATGGATTCGCTTCACACTTGGGTGTGTTGATGTTCGCGATGATTGGATCGTTTGCTGCTCAGCCGCTGAGCGGTGGGTTGCTTGCCTGCTTGGTGGCAGCAGAGAGATGAGAGGATCGGTACAAGGTTGTAGTTGGGGTGCCTGGTACAGTGCAGCCTCCTCCTCCTTGAGCCACAATGGAGAGCGAAAGATGCGGATGTTTCGTTTTGGGGGCGAGTGGTCGTGATGGCTTGCGTGTCAGATAACGGTGTCTGAGCGAGATTTGGAGGTGTGCTTTGCTTTTGGGTTGGTTGTCCGTACGCCAACAGGTTTGCAACGGCGGAGGGCACGGGAGCCAACAAACATTGCACCTTCGTCTTCAAAACAATGAAGCTTTCTGGATCGTCTGTCTGATTCGACCCGGATTGGCGGCCGTGACCAGGAAGAGGTGCTGAACAGGGTGAGGGGACTGGGAAGGGAACGGGTCCGAACGGGGGGTCTGGACAAGGGAGCAAGCAAATGCTGGGACGATTGGCACGATGGAGGGCCGGGTCCGCGGGGAAAGCCCCTAACGTGATTCTGCCGTCGAGTTCTGTCACGGGGAAAGTGCACCTACCGTACTCTGTACAAGCTACGGCTTGGGCACCGAACCCCAGAACATGGATATTATGGATGGGAAAATGGGAATCGATGTATTTCTGGTGGTCGTAACCAGGAAGCATCAGACGACAAATGTCTATCCTTGAGGGCTTTTCATCCCGACCCTTGATGGTTATTCATTCTCAGAAGTGACACGCAACCCATTCGTAAGATGAACCAACGTGAAATTCAACTGACAACTCTTCAAAATCCCATCCTTGCCGACTCGATTCGACAAACCAAGTAAGTAAGCACTTGAATCAGCGTGGAGATGAACCGCCGCAGTGGCGTTTCAACGTCACTACGCACTATGGACCCGAGTCGCACCGCTTGTAACAGAAAAGTAAAGGCAGTTGGCTTGTTGTCTTTGGTCCTCTACTCTATGTTTGGAGAAAAATATTCCCCAAACGTGCGAGTTGCAACTGGTGGTCTTGACAGCCGCTCATAACCACCGACAGCGGCTGAAGGTGTGCTAAAACTGGTCCGTGGTCCCCGGAAATCGGCACACTGAAGTTTCGCCCTGCACAGCCCTGGGGCACCCATGGCCACTACAGAAGAACAGCCTCGATACGTAGGGGCAGTGGGCAATGGCAGGGGTGAGCTTCCCATCCTACGTGTGTCCCAGTCACACGCGAGACCGGCCACGACATCGGCCCGAGACTGGTCTGGAGGCCCTGACAACCTCGGGCTAAATCTGTCACAAAAGCACCAAGCCTCCAACGACAGCTTGGCCAGCACGTAGCACGGGCTATCGATCGGTGCAGCATCTCGGGAACACATCGGACGGCATTGGCGTCATGATGAGAGTGGAGACCGACAATGCACGAACCATCGGAGCCGAGCCTAAACCCAAAAGTCACGTGCCATATCGCTCTTGTCTCTGCAATGTTGTCCGTGTCTCACTTACCTAAGCAGATGCTAAGGCTTATCGTCCTTATCGCCGGGCTGATTAGCTCATCTGTCCGCCGGAGACCGCACTCTTAACTCCAAGATCATCGAATCCCGCATATACAACATGCGGACGAAGCGGCCGCCTGGCCGCACCCGAACGGAACCGCCCAGTCCGTCGCAGCAGGCCATGTAAGCAGGGACCTGAGTGACAGCAGACTTGGGGAGCAACATGCTACCGTGCTCAGAACCCAGGGTCAATGCCATGCAAGCAGCAAGATCGCTTCAATAACTCTGCGTCTCTAATGGCAGGTCGACTGCAACTGACTGACGATAGCATCCTTGCTGCCATAAGTTGCAGAACAGCAGGTACACTTATATTCTGTTCTGGGCTACTTGAGCGTTGAGGCAGCTCGGTTCGCAGGACTGCTCTACACGAATCCTATAAAATATGATGATGATGATGATGATAATGACATGAAAGCACCACCTTCGGCCTGGGGTCTAGTCATGACGAACGGACAAAGTTTTACTCGTCCAATGGGGTAGGTGATTTTCAAGGTTGGCCCTGTCGAGGCTGCAGGTGCTCAAGTTTAACTCCGGAACTCCGTCCAATGGCATCACACGGCTCGTACCTACTAGCAGCCTGGGTCAGGAATGCGGTGCTTGCGGCCGCGTTCATTCTTGATATATAACTCCTTGGCCACTGCCATCGACAAGATCGTGATATTTCAACAGCATGCCACCTTTCTCTATCCTCTGCCTGCATAAAGCACTCACACCCGCATTCACATCTCGGACCCGATCCATCTACCAGTACGCCTCCATCAGCAAACCTAGTTCTTATAGATACCATCACTCCTCATTCAACACAATGTCTCGTCTGGCTCCCTACGCTGAACAGCACAAGCACATCACCGGCCCCGGAGATGCCCGTCCTACGGCCATCCAAGTCGTTGAAGACCAAGGCCTCGTCGGAAAATGGGCTGGGAAGGTAGCCATCGTTACGGGCTGTTCCCCTGGCGGCCTTGGTCCTGAGACCGCCAGAGCCCTCCACGTCACTGGTGCCGACGTCTATATCACCGTCCGCGACGTTGCCAAAGGTGAGGAAGTCGCCAAAGACATCCTCTCCGACGGTAAGCCTGGAAAGGTCGAGGTCATCAAGTTGGACCTCGGCTCCCTTGAAAGTGTTAGACAGGGTGCCAAGGAATTTTTGAGCAAGTCTGACAAGTTGAATGTGCTCATAAACAATGCTGGTAAGCCAGGCACGCACCGAATGTATTTTCAGACGGGTTCTAACTCGGTTCCCAGGTGTCATGGCTTGTCCCAAGGGAAAGACTGTCGATGGGTTCGAAACTCAGTTCGGGACCAACCACCTCGGTAAGCATGATGACTCCTTGCGCAAAATCGATAACCGCTAACACCGAAAAAGGTCACTTTCTCCTCTTCCAGCTCCTGAAGCCAACTCTGCTGGCCTCCTCGACTCCTGAATTTAACTCGCGCGTCGTTTCCGTCTCCTCATCGGGTCACCGCCAGGGCAGAATCCAGTTCGAAGACTTCAACTTCGACCACACCGTCGAGTATCAACCCTGGGCGGCCTACGGCCAGGCTAAGCTCGCCAACATCCTGTTCGCCAACGAGCTCGACCGCCGCTACGGCTCAAAGGGCCTCCACGCCCTGAGCCTCATGCCGGGCGGCATCCGGACGCCGCTACAGAGGCACACACCTGAGCTCTCGAAGGTGCTCGAGGACCCTGAAATCGCCAGGTGGATGAAGACGCCCGAGCAGGGCGCTGCCACCTCCGTTTGGGCCGCCGTCGCCAAGGAGTGGGAGGGCAAGGGCGGAAAGTACCTCGACGATGTTGCTGAGGCAGAGGAAGTATCGCCCGAGGGCTGGGCTGCCAGGCCCGGGTATGCGCCGTCTGCCTACGATCCCCCAACCGAGAAGAGGCTGTGGACTGAGAGTCTCAAGTTGGTCGGACTCGAGGATGACGCGTGATTGGGTGCACGGTATGACGGTGATTGGTATTTCCCATAGACCTTCTGTACAAACATGCAGCTATTATTCCTTGACCTGTCTTTTTTCACCAATCGTGGCCGTTTTGAAGGGCTATGATCTCGCAACAGATTGTTATACCAAGATGACCCGGACCTGTGAGCCAGAAGTAGGTGGGGCTTAGGCGTCAAGTCGGGTTGGTTGGATGCCGTAACGGTACCATCACTAGAGAGACGGGATTGAGTGCGACTCACATGTTCGATACTTTACAACGATATGTCTCCATCTCACCGAGTTGATATGCTCTCGGATCAGAGCAAGTTGCTGAACTAACAACATCTCCTAAATGCTCCTGTGACCACGTTCGGCGTCTGAGAGACTACAAGCGATAGAGTAGGGTACGTTTGAACAAGGGGGTTGAAGTTCCGCCGACCAATGTTGTTAGCCTGGAACCGCTTACGGGCGAAAAAAGCGTATGGGATTTTTTTGGAGACTTAACAGTTGAGGGCATTATACATGCCGAACGGAAGTACATGATGTAAGAAGCCTGAGGGGGTTAAGTTTGATAGACTTTGTAGGTATTTTATCTACGCTGGATGTATGGTGGCTTGGAATTACCCGAATTGCAGCCTTCACAGATTCAAGTGATATCGAAATTGGCCGAATTGTGAAAGGGTGTCTTAGCTCCGAATAGTTATATAATAATTATTGAGCGATATGTGGTTCAGGTAAGGCCATGTGGCTTCTGAGTGTTTTTGAATCGAGTCTTGAACCCTTTCTACACGTTAGCATTTCACTCAAGCTGGGCTTCGTTGAATTTCTCTTGGCCAATCAAAAAGGTCGCCTGCTTGATTCTTCACGAGTCTTTTTTATTTTATTTCCAATCAACAGACTCAATCTGCCGTCTTCTGGTATCGTTTTATACCATTCATTTCGAGCACTTGCCCACAAACTCAGCAATCTCGCTGTTAAACCTCTCTGGCTGCTCATAAAACAGCCAGTGTCCAGATTCAAACACAGACTCTTTTGCCAGGCCTGGCCGATTCTTCTCCACCCGCTTGACCGTCTCGAGCATGCCCTCAAGAGGGAAACACCCCGACTTCCGCCCCGCCATGACCAGCGTCGGCACGCTAATCATCTCAATTGCCTCACGGTGGTCGTACCGCGTGTGGTCGGCCAGCAGCCTCGCCAGCCACGCCTGGTCGCACAGTGCGCTGATTCCCGTGAAGAATTCCTCGTCCTTCTTTTTCGTCTCTGGTGAGACGTTGTCGTTCGGGTCGGGCTTCGCCCGGTACCCCAAGCACCCGTTCACGAGATCCACATGCGCGGCCGCGGAGTCGTTCATCCAAAACTGCTGCGCGCCCAGCATGCTCTTCTCGTCGTAGCACCCAGTGTGCGCCTTGCTCTCGTCCCACCCATCGAACGGCGAACGATCCTGCAACGGGGCCTGGTCGACAAAGACAAAGCCCGCGTAATCCGCGCACCCGAACAGCTCGACGTAGGTCCAGAGCACGGCGGCGCCGATGGAGCAGCCCACAGGCACGATCTTGACGTCCGGCGCGGCGCGGCGCAGGTGAGCGACGAGGTTGTGCAGGTCGGCGGCGAGGCGAGCGACGTGGTACCCGCCCCTCGTGCGGTCGGACTTGCCGTGGCCGCGCATGTCCGGGGCGACGACCCAGAGACCCGCCGAGACGAGCGCGTCAAAGTTGCGGTGGAAATAGTCGCTCGAGCCGCTGAAGCCGTGCATGAGGAGGACGCACTGCGTGGCGGAGACGGCGCCGGTGAGGGGCAGGGAGGTCTGGAACGCGAGCTTGCAGCCGTCGTTGGTGCCGCAGTGGGCGTAGTGCATGCCCGGGGTCGCCATTTTGGACGGTCTTTTGAGTTGAATGAGGATAAGATGAGACGGAGTGCTCTTGAAAGTAAGATGTTGCGAGTTGATGTCTTTGATTTAAGGGGTTTTTGTTTGTTCAATGCTGAGTGGGCGGCGGGGACATCATGTCGGGGGACGTTTCCTGTTGGTGGGGCCGTTATGGGTTGCGGGGGAGGGGTATCTGGCGGCCCGCGATAGCGCCGGCGATCCCGTCCTGCCGCCGATAGCTCCGTGCTTTGACTTTATAACAATGGACGGCGTACTTGGTTCAAAATCACACGGTGAAAGATGCTGAAAATATAAAGGTGAACAATTAAAGTGTACATTGTAAGGATGGATATTCTCCAAGATGAACATAAGATAACCATTTGGTAGATGGCATCGGCCAAGAGCTACTTCAGAGTTGCGTTCTGCCCAACTCATCATGACCAGACACCTCGCAATCGTAACCGTTAACCTTAATTGTACCCATAAAACTTTCTCAGGCTAAATTTACACCACCGCTGAAGTCACACCTAGTATTGTTATTACAAACTAGGGCTTCACCGGAGACATGGAAGGTTAACGACACAGCTCATGTCTTCAGTGGTTTACTCGCATAGGGTCTCGTTGAAAATTTGAATTCATGACTTATCGGTGAGGCAACGCAAAGCTTTTGATATCAGAAACCACAATACTGCCACTATTCATGCTCAAGCCAAAGATGTGTCATGCATCTCACCCCAAGAACAGATACGACGAAAAAAGTACGCAAGGCAGCAAATTAATGTATGTCCACGTGAAGAATTCAAGACCACGCCTTTTCGTATGCTCAATTTCTACCAGGCTCTACCCAACCCACCCTGATCGATACCAAAACGATCAACTACATAACTCTCTTCACTCTCATATGTACATCCACCAAGCTCGCCATTGGATCAAAGGACTTAGTCAAACCCTTCAGAGAGCTCTGTTTCTAGCTGCAGCGGCAATGGAGGTCAGCGGGACAAGCGATGTCGTAGAGGTGGGCTGGACTGAGCCGGTGCCGGTGGGAGCACCAGAAGGAAAAGGGGCACTACCATTAGGAGGGGGGCCACCGGGACCGCCAGGGCCGCCAGGGCCGCCGCCACCACCACTCTGGTCAACACCACCGCCCTCGTAGTAGTGAGCCGCGGCGCTGACCTTGTCGTTGTAGTCGGCGGAGGTGTCGATGCCGATAGTGATCCACATGAGGAGGCCATCGTTGAGGTCGTCGCCGAGTCTGACATACTTGAGGAAGGGGTCGTACTCGGCCGTGGCCTCGCTAGCGGCGATGTTGTCCTGGAGGTTGGTCGTGAGCGTCTGCGTGTTGCTGGTGTACGGAGCCAAGGTCTCGACCTCGGAGATGAGGCTCTGGTCGAAGAAGAGCTGGCCGATGTTGCGCGCGGTGCCACCCTCGAAGGTGCCGTTGGGGAGAATCTCGGCGCCATCGGTGGACATGATGTGGATATGGGTGGCACGGCCAGTGTAGTGGCCAGGGAAGATGGTGTCGAACTGCACAACGCCGTCAGAGTCGGTCTGCTGGACGCCGCGGCCGTGGGTCGTGTTCAGACCACCCTGGCCTCGGGCCGAGACGCCGGAGTAGATACCCGTGGCGTTGCAGGCCCAGATATCGATGAGCTGCTCTGGGACGGCGGTGCAGGACGTCACGTCGACGAACTGAATGTCCAGGTGGACTGGCACACCGGGCTGACCGTCGGTAGTGTCAGTGCGGATGAGCTCACCCTCGACGTAGTAAGGGCCGATAGTGGTCTCCGGGACGAGGGCGCAGGTGGCGTTGGAGCCAAAGATCTCATCAATGGCGGTATCGAGCGTGAAATTCTCGGCGGACTCGTGGTCGATGGCAGCCCATGACTCCAGATCGGCCTGGGTGCGCTTCTGGCGCATCTTCTGGTCGTTGAGGCCACGCTTCTCGCGGAGTTGCTGGGCGGTCGCGGCGCGGCGCTCGAGGGCACGCTGCTTGAGGGCCAGGGCGGCGGGGGAGCTGGAGCAGGCGTCGAGGGCGCGCCTGCCATGAGCAGTTACGAGGTCACGAAGGGCGAGCTCCGCGGCGATCTCCTCAGGCGAGTGGTTGCCGTGAGCGGCGACGGTACCCAGAAGGGGGGAGAGGGCCAGGGCCACCGAGAGAGCGGAGCGGAGCGCCATAATGTTGGTGGGAAGAAGGGCGAGGGAAGTGTTCGCGACTGAAGCAGACAGCGAAGATCAGGGACAAGCTGGTGAAGAACAAGACTGAAGGAGATGAAGAGCCTGATGAGGATGAGGTAGATTCGTCGTCTAGGAGGAGACTTGGCCCCTTCTTATAATACTATCCGTCTTGGCATTTCCGTGATCCATGATGTTCTCTTCCCCTTCTCGATACTGTTCACGTAGACGTCTTGGCGTTATCATGCTGTTGCAGAGTCCCGCCTTCAACCTTCCCTAGAGCAGCACAAAGATTGAGCGCGAAGCACGCAAGGAGCATCGACATTCTGGACCAAGCCAAGACGCCCGAATCCCCACACTCCCGGGGGCGTTTCGCGAGACATCGTCGTCACCTTCCTCTAATGTTGTTTCGACCGGCGTAAGAGGGGCATAGTGAAGCGTGGTTTAGCCGTGGGAAGGTTATGTGAGGTAGTTTGTTAGATGGCCCCTACCGTAGGCTAGCAGGGAAGGACCTGCGTCCGCCACCCCGCGTGCCGCAGGAGAGCGATCTGAAAGGGGGGCGTCGTTTACGTCCGGAGGCAGATGAGAGCTATCATCCAATGAAGACGAACCCAATTCCAATTGCGTTGCGTTGTGTCATTTGGCAGGTTGGCGGGCAGAGAACTCCGTTCCGCGCATTGTGAGTTGTGATCATGGTAACGGGGCCGGGGTGTGTGTATGGGTCCCGTCCCGGGGGCGGCAGCGGCTTGGGAGCGTGGATGGCGCATCGGGATGTGGGCGGTCATGTTGTGGTGGTTACGTGGCTCGGCCGAGACCAGGGGTTACGGGGGTAAGATGGGGCTCGTGCAAAATGCCAAAGAAGCGCGCGCAACGGGTGAAGCCAACGATGAAGAGAGGGAAGGACGGCCATGTTGCTTCATTACGCGGCCATTCCTTTTGCCAAGAGATCTCTTGACCAAAGACGTCAAGACGTGCCTGGAGATCCAATTTGCTTGGTTTCATGTTTCGGAGCTTGGAAGGGGAGAAAAGGGCAAGAAGTGGCTGCATTCGACTAGCTGCGATTCCAGGTAGCTTTGGTTGTGGAGAAACCGACGGGAGCCTCCATCACCCACGCTATGCAGAGTAGGTAGAGCGGCTTATGCTTGATTTTTAAGGCCCCAGTCAAACCTTCGATGTGCCATTACAATATATTTGGCCGCGTCATGGGCGAATGAGGACTGAAATGAATGTAATGGACGGCCTTGTATGGCGATGGGGAAGCGGCAGCTAGATCATCGGCCAGGAAGGGAACTGGTGGAGATGTCATATGGTTGTCTGGTTATCCACCAAAGAGGTATCGGAACATGGGATCGAGGATGGAAAGTGGTAATGGCGTCCGAACTTGTCCAAACCCATTGGAGATCTTTATCAATGTCCCGTAGATCGAGAGGGCCAATGCAACTGTGCTCCTCCTCTTCGCCTCCTAGCGTGACCAATGACTCCCCATATGCCTCACCGAAGTCCACTTCGAGGGCCTAAAGACGCGAACTCGCCCTTGCTGCTTTAACCTCCTTCCAATCTGTGTGCGACCGGCCCCAGATACCGATGCCATAACCTCGGCCGCCCACATCGGTCAGCTCCTCCGACCCTCTTGCGTGCTCATCACATGCCCTATGCGGGCACGATTCCTTGGTACTTTCCCTCTGGAGATATGATGTATTCAAACAAATGCCTATTGCCCGCATAAGTACACAACTTGAAAGATGAAAATTTTCGCTACACGCTCTTCACGCAAGCTTTCCAACCACATACGGATGTCCCGCACTCAAGCCGCCGTCCACCGCCCAGGCCTGGCCGTTGACGTAGCTGCTCTCATCACTGCCGAGGAAGAGCGCCACGCGCGCGATCTCGTCGGCGTGGCCGCCGCGCTTCATCGGGTTGATCTGGCCAATCTTGCTCTGGGTGCCGCGGGCGCGGGCTGTATCGTACATGAGCGACGTCATGCCCGTCTCAATGAGGCCCGGGCAGATGGCGTTAACGCGGACGTTGGAGCCGGCGGCCTGGTATGCGCAGGTCTGTGCGATGGAGATGACGGCGGCTTTGGCGGCGGAGTAGGGAGTCGTGCCGGCGTTGGAGCGGAGGCCGGCCACGGAGGCGGTGAGGATGATGCTGCCGCCGGGGGTCTTCTTCTCGGCGGACGTCTTGCCCATGGCGGGTGCCGAGTGCTTGGCGGCAAGGAAGACGCTTGGAATGACTCAGTATGAAAGCGGCTGCATGAGAATGTCGCGCCAAATAAAACTCACCTCAAGACGTTGGTTCGCAGGTTCTGCATAAAGTCCTCCTCGGTGATGTCGGTAAAGACGTTATGCGGCCCAGTGATGCCAGCGTTGGCGAAAAATACATCTAGCCTGTCGTAAGTTGTGACGGCGTGAGAAACGACTTCCTTGACGGCACTCTCCTCGGCGGCGTCGAATTTGCGGGTGTGAACCTCGACCTTGGGGTACAGTTTGTTGAGCTCGCTCTTGTGAGACTCGAGGTTGTCATCGACGTAGTCGCAAATGTAAATCGCCCGAGCACCGTTCTCAGCAAATTGATGGGCTGACGCGCGACCAATGCCTATGAGGGAGTTTGCGCCTGAGTCCAGTGTCAGGTGACACTTCAAGAGGGGATGTTCATTGCCTGTAGCGTGCTTCTTGAGTCCGACTGACCTGTAATGATGATGACCTTGCCCGGCACTCTGGGTGCCGCAGAAGGGCCGGCGATCTTGACGGGGAGAGGGGCATTTAGCTGCTTGCCCAAGGCCTGTAGTCTTTGCTGCGCTTTGTCCGACATGGTGAAGCTGGGGTTAATTGATAAACAACAGTTGACTGAGATCAACTTGGCAAGAGACTGCTTTGGAGGTTTCGAGTAGAGATGTCTAGGTGCTTGCAAGAAAGAACAACGCTATGCGGGTCGGTGGCGCAGCTGGTCGTTGAAGATATCAGAGGAGGAGGGAGGTGACGCGACACGGACACCGTGGGACGGGAAACTCGAGCCTCAAGATGTGAGGTGAGGAATGGACCGAGGCTCACCGGGATCCAAAGCCTACCCCCGCCAAATGGCGGTACGCTATTGGTGGGGTTACCCCAGATGCTAGCGGGGGACCAGCCGGAAATGATCCCCGGTCGGCTCGGGGCTATTCGCCCGCTGTGGGCTCTATACATCTCAAATCCCCTGCTATCAGCCCGTTTTGTTCTGGCTTCACTTAACATATTTCGCGCCCAACCTTCAACCTCTCGAGCAACGGCAAAGCCAAAAGACGAAACCGTGAGTGGAATAAGCTTGAACCAGGGACTCCGGCAGCTTTAGGACGAGTTTCCAACTCTAATCCGGAACTGGGAATGTCCGTACGGAGTTCCATGGCCGCTATGGGCGGGTTAACTCGGCGCCCGCGACTAGTTGGAGCCACATTGGCATCGTTGAGTTCATTGGGAACATCTATGGCCTCATTTTGGATTTCTTGATTTCCTCGCCTTGCCTACAATATCAACCACGGGAGTCTTCAGTGGTCAAAGTGCTGTCGCCGTGGTGACGAGGGAGAAGGCCACGCGTTCTTGATGGAAGCGGGACCCAGCAAGCAAACAACATGATCGAATATTCTGCAGCGTCCCGAAAAGGCGCACCACCCCTCTGACCGCCATTGTTCCCACATTCACGCTTCCGGCGCCAGAAGCACCTATTGGAGTGACCAGAACGCTTCCTAGTCACATATCATCTGGTGGTTGGCTACTTTAAAGGGTTGTTGTGGTGTCAAGCCTAAAGGGAACACAATCTCCACGTCTGTCCTCCGCATCTGGGCCTGTGTTATTTTACCGGTTGAATTTATGTTCACTGCGACCTTAGAAAATATCCGCACAAAGCAGAATGTAGTAGCGAGGGGCAATGCCGCCCTCACCATCACCACGATGATTTTTGCTCAAGGGAGCTGCGCTTGTTGTCAGCGTCATATACACTTCCGTCTTCTCTTCTGGCTAGAACCCTGAAGCCAAGACACACCTAGGACGATGTGGCCTCTTGGTAGCATCTTCGGAGTATTCTTATAGGCCATCACGAAAGAGGCCTTTGTTAAGCACGATAGCTGTTGAAGCCCGGTCATGCTCTTGAAGACCATGACTATCATGGATAGTAAATCCCTTTTGCTTTGAGCTGAAAGCAGAAGCGGAGGGCCTTACCCGCTGCTTTTTAGATACCAATGCAATGCCGACTGTCATCCATCTGACGCAGCTCAGATGGCTCCAGATTTCCCAGAAACTCCTGTAACCTTCGGTAGTCGATCGTAACCAAATGGCACGCCACACCCATGAGCATCCGTCATCGAAGCCCGCCCGTGTTAGACTTGAGCTTTCAAAACAAACATTACGGATGATTCCCCACGCGAGTTCCACAACCCCACGTTGGCTAACGTGTGACGTGCTGTCGTCGATCTACTGGCCTTCTACGTCCTGCGTCTAGTCTCTACTTTTTTTTTCACTTTGGTCGGCAACACAGTCTGTTGAGAGGCGATCAAGTTTGACGATGCGGAAATTTCAGTCACTCCTGCCGTTCACAACTTTCAACTTTCCAGGCAATGGCGCCGATTGGGACTGCAGATTCTACTAGATCCTTGTTGTGAAAACTTACTAACGGGGTTGCGCCGAGATAGTTTTAAGACAGTAATGTGTTTAATCCTTATCTGGCGGCTGAGGGCATAATTTCGCTGTGTCAACCCGAACACCAACCGGCTGCAAGCCAGTGTTCAGGCTTCTGGAAGACATAAAACTCCTCTCATGAGGATGGATTACTTTCCCTTGACCAGATACTTGTGGTGAAAGCATGCCGCTTCATCAAATGTGCAAAAGATCCAAAAACACCCCTTTTCTGAATTTGTCTCCTGCTTCAAAATGTTACTCTGGGTTGCTAGTTGCATCTTGTCTACACTGTGTGAGTAGAGCTTGTACGACGACCACCGATGCTATATCCGAGTTTTCCGCCTTTCAAGGTATCTGGAAGGTTAATAGACACCAGCAGCTGATTCAAAAGGCATGAAAAGGTGGATATACCCAAACTAGTTGACAGTGACACGGCGCTAGCTCAATCCTAGAAGGCATCTCGTGAGAGTCTTGCAGTGAGTCGTGCGAGCTCGCCTAATATCGAAATTCATTGGGCCCCAGTCCCGTAATACCTTGCGGTGTGTTCTTTAGCACCTACAAGAAGATCCCGGGTAGGTCGTGTCACCTTCGTAACGTTCACCTGGGCGGAAGACGGGACAACACTTGACCTATATAAGCTTAGTGAGCTACTCAACAAGCTTTCTTTCAAAGACCATACCTAAGAAGTCTTTTTCACAGTCTCTCTGAGGGTTCCCTCCGGATGGGTGGACGGAGTACCGAATGTTGTTTCTGCCGCCGTAGTGTTCCCTGTTTGGTTCGCGCGAAGTAAGGCCGTTCGTGACACAAGAGCTCCGTGAGCACAGGTCCAATCACAGAATCCATGAGGCCATCTTAAGGGTATTGTCCCTGAATTAAATGAGCTGAAAACCACCGAGCGGTATTTGCCACTTAGAAATTCACAATACGAGTTTGCGTGAGATGTGGTTTCAGCAGGCTTTTCTGCAGAGAAAAGGGGGGAGCTGAGCTCTCGATGTGCAGTTGTTTTAGTTCGGCGTCCACCAAAGACTCGAAAGCCGAGGAGTTGAGTACTCTTAGCCAATTCCTGCAAACAAATGATAATCTGTGTGTGCCTGCTACTTATGGCAGATACACGTCGTTAACCACCGTACCCAAAACTCCTCTTTCAAATTCACCGTGGTCAGTCGGGTGCGTGCAGCTCTCTCCCAATAGTTTCTTTGTGCTGTACAACCAAGTCTCCGTATGAGGTCATTTTCAGCCGACAGCAGGCAGATACATTGCGATGTAGCCACTGCATTCGTGCTTGAACGTAGCCACCACCCCTTTGTTCACCCCTCACTGTCACTCAGCTGCCTTCCATACGAGTCGCCGGTGTGCGAGGGCATAGTCATGGTATATAGCGGCAGCAAAGGCTTCCACTTGACTTTCTAGGACCTCGTTAGATCTTGCTTATGTGGTTGGCCAACCCGACAACCACATGTTGTTTCTACGCTTTCCCTATTCTCTTTTATGGCAGTGCCTCGCTTCAGCTCATCTATAGTCACTAGTTTATACCTTGTCTTTGGAACCCTATACAACATACCCATTTGACCCAGGCGATGTCATATTTGCAATCACACTCACCTGATGACTGATTGAGCTCTCTGTAATCGCAAAGCAGCCCTGTCGAGCGAGGTCGATATGAACTTCGCATCGGATACCTGCTACCCAGATCTGGATGACGAGGGGAAAGCTTGGGGCAAGGCCGCGAGCAATGTTCCAGATCCGCCAAAGTGTATCGAGAAATGTCGAACCCGATTCCTTGAGAGGATGGTACCAAGCTTCGATAAGACAAAGTACAACGAGGTGTGTAAAGTGCTGTCGAATAGAGAGAGGGCAGTGGACAGGCTATGGGAGCTATATTGCTGTGATTCAACATCATGTGGGGTTCAGTTGAATGGAAATTTTGGTCAAGATCGTGAGTACATGAAAGCTGTTCTCCCTTGATGGACGGCTTTTGATGGCGTATTTAGCCAGCGTTAATTTTATCATCAACACCTGTCAGAAGTGAGTTGACCTGTGAACCTTCTGTATATCTTACTATTGACGGCGTGAGATAGCATCGGATCCGGGATCATCCAAGACCCAGGTCCTCCCCCAGTCGGACATGTCTGCCCTAGGTCATCCGACGACAAGTTCAGCGATCCATGTCCGAAGCCATTCATGATGACGGATGCAAGAGGGCCTGCCTCGATTAATACTAAATCTCTGGCAACCTTCACTCCGGACTTCACAACACTTACAGCATCCGCATCTGTCATCACTAGGTCTTCAACACAAGCCACAACCTCGACGATGAAGACTCCAGGCGTCTCCTCTTCAATTTCGAATCAATATCAGAGGAATGGACTCGGCGGATTGTCGATAGGCTCCAAAGTCGCCATCGGAGCTGCCTCTGGCGTAGCTTTTCTTGCGATCCTGGCCTTCACGATTTGTCTCTTCCGCCGTCGAACACGCAGTGGATACGCAAAAGACATCAAGAGCGAGATCAAGCACCTAAGCGTTCAACAGGCCATATCGCCTACTCCCTTCATGTCACCTTCGGGTTCAACACATGGAGCCATTCGCACTCTACTAACACCGCCGCCACGTCTCCAAGAACGTAGACTACTTCCATCTCCTCGTAGTCCAGGGACGGCAGGCATCAGCATCTCCATTCCCAGAACACCACTGGACGCCGCCGTAGCACAGAAAGGCCCTCTCTCACCATCCTCTGTCTCCTCGCCGATGGCCAGCAAACTCCCGCCAAGGTTTGACCGCTCAACCAAGCCATACTACGGGATCCTTTCGCCAACTGCCTTCTCAGACACCTCCAAAGCTGGAAAGACGGCAAGCTTGAGGAGCGCTTTGAGCGGGCGTGCCGCCACCACGGTACTCGACCTCTCGAGCTCGCTCCCTCATCACGTTCCATCGTCGCCGACACGGCCTTCCCGTCCCCATGTTAAACCACTGCACATTCCTGATCTTGTGTGCCCAGGCCCACCACCGACTCGATCACTACCTCCGCCACCAGCTCGGAGTCCCTCAAGACCAGCGTCTCTTTTCTCGAACCGGCACCGCGAGGAGAGTCATAGGGATTTCGTCGCCGCTATCGTAAACGGGTGGGTGCCGCCGCGGAATCCTGCACGAGGGGTCGTCTTGGGGAAAGAAGCAAGGGATCTATGCGATTTGACAGAGACTTCTGCTACGGAGCAGCAGGAGAGGGACAGTTGGGGCAGCTGGGCAATCGGGGGTGGCGGAACGGGGAGTGGTATGAGTTTGCCAAAGGGGGATGGGAGAGTGAATAGTCCTGTACTGGAAGAGGCGGATTTAGAAAGAATAGGTGGGAGATATTGATATTAAATCTATAATATGGAGGCCTACTTGCGATCTTCTTGTTCTCTGTCGCTCGACTAAGAGATGGTCTGGCTATACATACGTGGTCTCACTCGGTTGGCTGGCGGGTCGTCAGGGATGCTTTGTTGTTGGCAATTCAAACGGGATATCATATGCCTTGTTTTTTTCTAGTTTGTTTCTCAGTGTTTTCTACAGGATCTTCAGAGTCTAAAACTTATACAAACGGTAAATGGCGGGTTTTGTAATGGGAGCGAACACTCAAGGTTTATAGGCTTCGGCAGTCGTTCTGTAGTGAGATAAAAGCCCCTCTGACAAGGCCACTCCTGGAAGATTTGGAAGAAACTAAAACTATACAATAACCATACAAAATTTTAATGTGATTAGAACAAAATACCTGTGGGATTGGTTCTCTAAGAGACACAAGGCTCGCGCATACCTTCATGATAGCTTCATATTCGACTTTTACTCCCCGAACAATCACATACGACCATACCCACTGGAAAACTCGGGATCCCGTCCGCTCTCCCATAGATAAGCCAGTGAGGGCCGGATTAGTAGTTGGGTCGGTGACGACCAGCGAATACCTGGTGTTGTATGTTTTGTCGTCTTTTGTTCAGCAGGTTAAAAGTTATAAGCGGTGGGTGACGATGTTGCCTCATCTTTTGCCTTCGCATGTATGTGCCTCGCACTAATACTGATATCTCAGACCATGGAAAATGTACCTTGCTTCTCGAACTAATCGGGCCTGCTTCAAACTCCATTGTTGTACCCTTTTGACTAGATAACGGTAATGTTAAGTACGGTGGTTCTCTCGTTCGAAGCCTGCAGCATCGTAAGTCAGCAACCTATTTCAGCAACAGATGACTCTCAGTTCCAGTCATAAGATATTACCATTAAGGTATCCTTGCACAAATCATGACATTAGCCTTACAAGAGAAACAGCGAGGAAGCGTTGAGGACTACCGACTGGTTCCAGATAGCCCATGTCTAAGATCAGGGGCGTGATCCGAGAATTAACTTCGCAAGACCACTGATGAGACCATTGATGGACCCGTCCACGCTATCGCAATTAATTCTGAAAGCGCTCCATCCTTAACTTTCTTTGATGGGGGTTCTCTCCACCCTCAGAAATGGCCTGCTTCATCACCATGTGAACGAAAGGCGCCTCTGGTCGAGCGATTGACTTGTCGTATTCAACATTCACTTGCCTTCCCAACCCTTTACTTCGATCAACTCGCAACGCTGTTGTCATTCAATATTCCCTATCATTCTGAAAAGTAGAGTGATCCATATGAAGCCAACCAGCTGTCAGCACTTGCGAGCAGACAACACGGGACAAAATCCTGTGGGTTGCCTCACAAACCCATAACCCTGAACCCTCAGTCTTCTTCTATGTTTACTGACATCATCGACACATTTCCGAACCTTCATTCTGCTTCTTGAAGTTTCTTATCTCAACAAACATCCCCAACCAGCCATTTCAGTTTCAGCCTGAGGATGACGGAAGATCCATCGAACGACCCAGAACAGGCTTGGTCACAGAACCCCATCCATGATCCGAGACAGCCTATGACCATGTAGTTGTACAATTCACTACCTTTACTTAACAAAAGACAAGAAAAGACGCTGCAAGTCTTGTCTTGCTTTTCGCCAGCAGCATTTTCTCGTGTTCGAAAACGACAGATGACAGGTCAGTAGATGAGGAGAGACATAGTAAGACAAATCAACAAATATCCAGCGGCCTTTGAGGGTCTGGCTCCGCGGTCAAAAAGCAAACATGGACAAGCAAGCGTCAACGCGAATTTCTCCAACTTCGTCGTAGCACAGTGTTGATATTGAAGATACATACGGGCATTTTTGCTTTTTCCTAAGCTCAACCACCAGGCAAGCGAACGACAACCCCTGGTCTGTCAAATCCTCACAATACCCTCATATGACTCCGGCCGTTTGGAAACGGTTTTCATCAGGTGTGAGAGCACCCTGTCCGGACCTGTCCGGCTCCTTTCCCCGTGGTGATCTGACGCGGCGTTGGTGAAATTGTCGGGATGACTGCTTGAGCCACGTCTTTTCCACCGCCGTAATCACACAAACCCTGCGCCCAAGAACCGACAGCTCGTCTTCCAATAACACGAGAACCTCTAGCCGAGAAGGTGCGGTTACTTGACTAGCTCCAACGACAGGGGCCATGACCAGAAGACACGCCTATCAGAAGATTCATCATTCACCATTTGCAAAGGATGCTTTCCCCTCACGTCCGAATCCACAAATCGCATCTTTGGAACCGTAGTCGGCTGTGTCTCGACCCCGCCAGACTGGAGTTTTGCTTTTGCACCACGCGACTGGCTCGATCCTCGATCTCGAACCTGTCATCTCGTCCATATCGAAAGGCATCAACCTCCGACAGACACTTTGTTCGGGGTTCCCGCCGGCGGCAATTCAGGCGACAGATCCGAGGATGGCATGCTTTCTTTTTCCTTAGAACAGTCACAGGGATACCTTGAAGCGCTGACGTTCAGAATTTGAATATTTTCGTCAGATATCATATCCTGTACCCTTCGTCCATTCCGACGCTAGAAGGCACATGGCCTATGTAATAGCGAGAGACAATTGCCTCTTACCTTGCTATGCCCACTTTCCGGCTTGTTTTTCCCCTGCCATGCAGCCTCAACACATTGCAGTTGCAGTCCAACATACCTAAACGACGTTTATTTGACGATAATGACACGGGAGGGTCTCAACCCCTCTCATTACGGGATGGTTGCGTCGCCTGCGAGATCCTGCAGCAGGATCTATCACCCCCTTCACATCTGCAATGCATCATGGGGGTGTCGCCACTATAGTTTCTTCTTCCTGCAAGGAGTAGAACTTGGTTTGACTGGTCCCATCATCATTGCCCAGCGTCGGATGTAGTGAGAAACTCTCCAAAGATGGTGTTCACAACTGGCAACACTAGAAAGCATTGCTGTTCGTCGGATTCGTGGAGAAGCAATCAGGTGCAGCCGGAAAGCAAGTACTCGTTACATCATTACGGATTTCGTTGACTCAGTCTTTGTGATGAAAGCAACTGATACGTGCATGTCTTAGTAGCCTTGTTCCGGCAGACCAAAAGATTCCATGGCTGGTTACTAAGGACACTTCATACACAGCGGATCCCGTGCTGTGGTACGAGAACACCATGAACTGGCTTTGGGGGGCGGTACTGATCTAATATCAGTGATCAAGCGTGATCATAGTGAAGTCGCCTACCACGGTTCCCCATGGCTTCGCACCTACAGTCATATATACCGCCACTAACAGAGCAGAGAAAGCACGTACTACACGTAAACGACAAGGCTATACTGTCAGGTCGAGAAGCCTACCGCTCAAGACTGTATCTAGAAAGCTCTGATGCCGACTCGTGAACAACTCTTTTTAGTCGTTTACCACACATTCAGATGGCCTGTATCAGTCTCGTGGCACTGGCTCGGCATCTCGGGGGTGAATATCGGGCCTATCTCTGATGGCGATCGGCATGCTCCGGCCCGGCAACACGGCAGGAAGTCGGTCTTGGCTGGATCCGCCGACCGAACAGTCGGCACCCCACCACAGGACCTGTTTATCCCCCGTTCGATACCACAAACCACTTGGGAACCATGTCCAACCGCCGGGAATCTGTGCTCTGCAAATTTCGCAATTTCAGTTAGGCCATGAGTTGGTCCAGTCTTCGGTGGGCTCGGGCGATCGGAAACCTAGGCTGCATATCTCCCCGCTTCTCCGACTTGAGATGAAGCTGTCTCACGGTACATCTCACACCCGAGTTGTTGCATTAGGCAGTGTCAGCCTCACCCGAAAAATCATCGGCTTAAACTTGATGACATGTCCGTCAAACAAGTTTTGCTATGCATCCAACAAGCTTCTAATGCGGGCTATGCTCGACCAATTTGCCTTCAGTACTCTGGTCGGGAAGTTCGCCAAGCGTCGCGACTATGAGGGGGCGCCGTTCGTTCGTTTGCGTTAGTCTGAATTGGGAAGAAAGGCTGTGCTTATTAGATCTGGTGCCAAAAAGTATGCCGCCACGAAATGTTCCTTGGATATGTCTGACCTGAGACATGCCCGTCCGAAACGGCTAGTAGCATCTCTGGGCAATACCAACACAAACTACTTTGGCGTTGTTTTCTGTCTATCCTCACTCCTTCAGACCTAGTTTGCGAAAGCCTCGATTCAGCTTCCAATTTGATGAACCCCGCCACCCACACCGGGACTAGTGCATCGTGAGGGGTATCAATGATTGATACTGATGGGCGACTGGAGATGAACCAAATAAGCTCTACCAGTGAGCTTTGCAGGCAGTTGCGCAGAGTTCAGAGTCGCCATCATCTCTCATGGGCTCCCCGGTATGCTCAAGTCTCCCAAGCTACTGCGGTTAAATTAAAGCCCTTAATGCGATTTCTCGTCCGTGATAAATCCGTGTGCCGGACTGACTCGACCGCTGTCCAATCCTTAATTGAAAGTCTCATTGTGAGTAATGAAGCTATTGAAAGGGGAATCTAGGCAGGAAGCATGGCCACAACATGATACGGCTGACCACCATCTCTTGGTAATGCTTGGCGATGATGATGGCTCGGATGATGGCTCTCACTACGAGGCCGTCGGCTTTGACTTTCTACCTAATCAATAACAGGACCACCACCCTGAGCCTTTTACTATGAGCCAAACCAGTACAGACTCCACGCAAAACAGGTGTATGGGTACATGCTGGGTCGGTCGCCTGCAACGTCTCGTGAGGGCGGTAGTCTGACCAGGCCACTTGCCGCGAACTTCGTCTACCGCAACTCCTATGGACATACGTAGACCCTGCAAAGACCCGCCAAATCCTTGGTTATCGGGCCTCCCTTCTCGACGAAAGGCATCACGAGGTTCCCATCACAGAGTGGCATGAGTCCTAAGACCGGACCTCCCGGCACAAAGTTGCCCCTGTAAATAAGGGATTTTCTACAGCGACCGATGCCGCTAAGAGATCTGCTTTTAGCACGTCGATCATCCATTTGTCCAGTCAGGATTCGTCAAGGTTCGTCCTGCAGGGGCGGCATTACAACACTGCAACGCCCTAGAGTATGTCAATTTCCGGCTTCTCAGAGGCAATATCAGATGGTTGCCATCATTCGCTCTTTCACTGGCATGTGAAGCCAGCATACTGACCATGACGGATCCAATAGAATCCTAACCTTGACGACATCCTTTCAGTCAGACTCAATCAGACACCGGATCAAGGCGCAAATCACAGCTGCAGGTACAGGATGTTGCAGAGAAGGGATCAGCTGTATCCAATTTCGGGAACTCAAAGGCGCCTAGGCCTCTGCCGGCCGGAACCCGCTGGGCACTCCCAGTCGGAGCCCGAGACGAGGATTCCCTGAGTCAGTAACCTTGATACGCAACTGGACAACAGCAGGGAAATTGCTTGCCAGAGGTTTCCATGGCTGTTTCGGACCACTCTACGACTCGTGTGTTCAACAGCGGAAGGCGACTTGGACTGACCACTCGGGGAAGGCCTGGAACTCAACATGAAGCGGGCTTCCTACACGTCAATTCGTCGTCATTGTGGCCTCGAACCGACCAGCGGATCCTTAGCTTCGGACTCGACATCGCTCTATTGGGTGAATTGCGCCGACGCAAGACGAACATGGGCGGAATTGCCTCGATTGCGATGCTCGTTCGGCGCTCAGAGTTCGGCCTCACATAACGGCCGCCCATGGCTGCAGACAGTAGCATTGTGGCAAGCTGCCTAACACGACATGTCGGCCAACCGAAGCAGCACATCATACCATTTCGGTGCGCTAGATACTGAACCCCTTGACACCGGGAAGTCTTCCGGACACGTGGGATCTTTGTGGGGTGGTGCCCTCCTTCACCTCCAAAGCAACGTTGAGATGGAGGCAAGGAGCCCAGGGCAAGCCTCTCCCTGCCTTCTATCCTTCCCCACTCCCCCTCGTCCTCCTACCCCAACAGGTCTAGCCAGCGTCAGTTCGACAGAGGGGCCACTCTCCAAACTCCGAGACATTGATGGACGGCCCACGCATCCACCGTGGAATTACCACAAGGTTCTTTGCAGTCGGTGAACAACAGCTCCCTCTCGCCACCCTGGAAGGGGCGGGCGGGGCGACTCTTTGCGATATGGAGCCCTTCTGAGCAATCCGAAGAGAGAAAAGAGGTCCAATTCGGACGCTTGGGGGCAACATCACGAGGCTCCGATCTCATCTTTCATGTCTGCCGGCCTCTCCACCAGCACTCACCGGAGTCAGGCCCGTCTGTTGGTCAGCTGGATGCTGGCTTGGCCCCGCCGAACCCCTCCCTCCCCTAGTCGAGCCTGGGTTGTTTAATGGAAGCTCCCTGTCTTCAGCAACTGTCGAATCGACAAGGGGGCGTCAACGAAACACGCTCTCAACTACCTAGCAAATGCACGTCGCCCGAAACAGAAAAACCACCCAGGTCAACTCTGGATACCGGGACAGCTTTGTCGCCAAAAGCGCCCTGCGGATGACTTCCCCTGATGATGCAAATTTCACAACGGGTTTTAAGCCCGCAGGGATTTGGTTAATGCTGTTGAACTGCCGCCAAATGACTCGAAATGGCTGGCCACCAAAAGGCGCCGCAGTGAAGCCAAGAAGAAGTTAGCGTTGGGTCAGTAAGCAGCCCATCAACACTCGCTACGCAGCGCAACACCGGAGAGGGAGGGTGTGGTGAGGACCTTCTTGCTTCCGTTTCGACTAGACTCTATTTTAGGGAGGGTAAACTTATCACGACGGTAGGCAAAGCTAACCTTTGAGCGAACCATTACCTGTGTTAGGCAAAACTGACAGCTGCTCCACCCGGGCTCTAGCTAAGAAAGACGTCGTCGCACCGGTCTCAGGCACCAGTGAAGAGTCAGAAAGGCCGTGGAAATTGCATCTTCATTCACTCTAACAGCCACACCCCGAGAGGCGGCTCTCTCCCCGGTATGCCAGCCCTAGAAGAGCACACTTCTAGGGGGGCCGATCCTACGAAAAGTTACAGCAGTACACGATGAGGCAAAATAGGCTGTGAGTTTTGCCATTCGCATGAATGCCTAATACCTCGCTACGAGGGAACCGGATCTTTGCTCTGGCTAGTCTCGAGAGCTGCATGGATTGAGCTTGCGGCATAAACGCTGAGTGTGACGACCTCTTTCGGAGCTTATTTTGGCCGGCCATCGGAAGAGCATGGATGAGATCCGCAACGGAATTCTCGTCAAGTTCCTAGCAAAATAGTCTCAACCATTCGGGTACGTGTTAAAAAGTGTCCATCGGCCGCTGGCAAAGTCGTCGAAGCATCGCTAACTGAGCATCTGACGGCTCTAGGAAAACGGCCGTGGCTTTGGAACCAAGATGAAGGACTTTTGAGCTGAGACGTGCAGTCCCCACGGACGGAGGGTGGTTTCTAACACACTCCCTGTGACGCACAGTCTTCCGGCGAACAGACACATGCTGCAAATGGCAGGCCAGGCAGTGCTCTATCCACGCGCATTCTGCTTGCCTACGGTGGCCTTGCTGCCGGGTCTCACCATTCTGCTCCTCACGACCAGCAGCTGCGGCGATGGGACGAATCTAGGGAACGGTGTCAGTGAGAGCCTACCCATCATCCCCCTCAGCGTCGCCTCCGAGCCATCCGGTTTCGTGGACGAGTCCAAGAGGGGGATGACAAGACGAACATGAGGCCGAACCTGCCTGGCCAGGCCGCCGTCCCCGACTCCCCGCAGAGCTTGCAAAGGGCGCGTTCCCGGCATCTTCTGTGCCAAACTGCGCCTCTCCCAAAACCCAGCTCGCACGGGCGCCTGAACCATGGGAGCGGCCGCAACGCGTTCCCGGCATTTGCGATATTCCACAGCAGTATCGCTCGGCCGAGCCTAATACGGGTTTCCACAGGTTGCTGTGGGGGGTTCAGGGTTCTCGAGCATAGGAGAGGTGGTCACGTCGTCGATTTCGTACCAAGGCGACGGCGAAGCCGCGCCGGTTTTGCGGAGCCTGCTCCAGGTGATCGACGGCAGGATGAGCAGAGTGCCATGGGAGAAGCTTGCGATGAAAGCGAGAGACTTAGCCCTGTAATGGCCGGGTTCCCAGTCATCACATCAGCTTAGCCCTCCAGTAACGACTTCTTAAGGGAACTCGAATGGCCTTTGCCAGCATCGAACTCGTCGCAACACCCGGAGATCGGCAGGTGCTGCTGGGGGATGAAGGAAGCCAAGCTGCGACTTGCAAACGAACGATGGCCGAGCGGCCTGCAGCTGAGGGACGAATTCGTGCAGCGGCATTGAGCCCGTACCGAGCTAGCACGAGCTCCAGTGTGCCGTGCCCCCTCACGTAAATCGACGGCGTCCCCTCGTTGGCGTCGAGGCTACGGACTATTCGGGACTTGAGAGGGACGATGGCCAACGACGACGTACCCCAAGCCAGGCCCTCTCATCATTCCCAAAAGGACAACCGAAACCTGCCCAACCGACACTAACAGGAACAAGCAAGGAGAAATGAAAGTTTAAAAATGGAGAGAAGAAAAGAAAAAAAAAAGCAATCATGGAGCTAGCGATACGTACCAGCCACGGACCGACGCTAACCTCTAGATTGAAAGGATCGTACTTGGGAGACTGACCTGACAGCACAGACAATGACGGTTGGTGGTGAAACCAGCCTGCCTCGTGTTGCCGGTCGTTGTTGCTGCTTTGTTGTTTATTTCCATCACTTGTCACAACTTGTTTGTTGTTGACCACAAGGACTGAATTGGGATCATCCATGAGGCGAGAGGCCTTTTCCCTGCCTCCTGCGCTGGGAAGAAACATGTCCGGTCGACCGGGGCCGAAAGAAAGACGGAAGCTCATACATCGGATGTTTGGAGGAACGGCGCGAAGAGGAAAGCTAGTCCAACAAGATTTGAGTAAGAGCTACTGCGCCATGCGGCTGCGGAGTCAGCTTGGGGTGATGGCTTCGGACGAGGGAGGCGATCTTGAGTCGTGACAACGTCGCCTCCTGTCGGCCTCTCGGCATGACTTGACCTGGGCAAAGGAAGCTTGATGGGCGAGGAAGGGGGCCAGTTTTCTGCAGCATCAGCGATGGATTGCACGCTCTGGACTCGCTGGCTGGAGCGTTCCGTCGATAGCGAGGCTGTAGCTTTCTCCCCCCTTTCCGTAGTAGCTCCCATGCTACTCTCGAGCTCTCCTGGCTTGGACTGACTGACTAGCTGTCGATTGTCATTCATCTCCATCGCCCATCTCCGTCGGACTAGTGGTGGCCGGCCGATACCACGTTTTCCCCCGTTGTCCTACCTGTCCGTTCTCACTTTTGTCACGGAGGAGCTTCACAATCTCCACAGTCTGAGCGTTTCGCTCACGCCACGCGTCTTTGCTCTAGTCCATCATAGTGGCTTTTAGTCTAGCTCACAAGATGAGAAGGGGAGGGGGG
>LFIW01000550.1:0-48447 GCA_001625285.1 Colletotrichum incanum
AGGGATGTGATGTGATGGCTCTGGGGTAAGGGGAAGGGGGGGGGGGGGGGGGGGGGGGGGTGGGGGGGGGGGGGGGGGGGGGGGGGGGGGGGGTCGTTTGCAGGCGGGCGGATGGGATGGGATCTGAAAATAGATTTTTGTTTCTCCCCGTTTGTTACGCTCATTACGGACGTAGAAAGATTGGGTGGCGGGACGAAAGGGGAGGGGGAAAAGTTGTGTACATGAGCGGTAACGATGTCTTTGGAGGAATAGCTGCGGGTGTAGGTAGATCCGGGGGGGCTCGGGGTGAGAAGACGTGAGATTTGGGCAGTTGTAGTGGCAAACATATGAATTTGGGACGCCTTACCCATATGGCGCCGGTCCCCTGGGATTGGGATATAGGGGTTTGAGAATGAGAAGCCAGGAGCGCATCATGAACTCTCAGACCAAACCCATTGAATGGAGTCGGTAGGAAATCCTGACATGGGCAGTGTTCTCTACCAAGAAGACGAAACCCATCAGGTGCTGGTATGGGACGACTTCGGTACCTCCAATGCCACTACGGCGCGCTTTAGGTTCCTGGTCATGGTACCATAATCTTGCTTGGGCACTTGACGATGCTGCAAGTCGAATATTATCTCGAAAACAGTGTCGGCTCTAGAACCCCAATGTACCAAGCAATGTTCGAAGAGTGGCCAAGTGAACGAAGTGATTCATGATTCGTATGGATGCCACCTAGTAATGCGGGATCCCTATACCCAGAAACAGCCCTTATTCACGCCCGAGGGTCTCGTGTGCCCTCATGCCTCATATAGCTGGGCCTCAAAAATCTCAACAAAATACACAAAATCCTCACCGTGGAAAGTCCCATCGCGCCCAGAAAATTTCTCACATAGTCCACCCAGCCCCGGAACCAAAAGAAACCGCGATCGCAAAGCCACCTGTACCGCGCAGGCTGCAAGGGATCGTCGGAGGCTCGGCCGCTCCTCACAGCTCCTCCGTGATCCACTTGTCCTGCTTGGTCTGCGCGACGTCCTTCTCCTCGTACGTGCCCCACGAGCTCTTGAGCGCGACGGCCTTGAAGTCGAAGGTAATGCCCTGGTCGCTGGAGCCGGAGCCGCGGGTGAGGATGATGCTGTCGAGCGGCTTGTCGGTGAAGTAGAGCATGGTGCCGGCCTCGACGCCGCCGTTGACGTAGACCTCGAGCACGGAGCGGTCGAGGATGCCGTGCAGCGTGAACTCGACCTTTGCGTCGGAGCCCTCTCCCGACGCGGCGTCGAGGGCCTGGATGCCCGAGACGCCAAAGGTGCCGGACCGGTCCCACGCCGTGCTGGTGCGGCCGATGCTGAAGCTCGCCGAGGGGACGCCGTTGCCGGAGCTGCCGGCGAACTCGAACCCGAGGGAGACCGACTCCTCGCCGCTAGACTGGGAGGCCTTGAATGCCAGCCGAGCCGACGCGGTGGATCCCTCCCGGAGCAGGGACTTGGCCATGCGGATGGTCAGGGTCCACTCAACGGCAGGGTTGAAGTCTCGGATGACGGCGCTGCTGCCCTCGATGCCCGAGACGCCCTTCTCCTCGATGATGGGGTTCCAGCCGGGCTTCGTGGTCGCGAGCTTGGACAAGTCGCCGGCCGGCGCCGACACGAGCCTGTTGGTGTTGGCGTCGAGCCAGTGGCGGCGTACGCCGCCCATGCAGTGACGCCAGCCCTCCTGGTCGGTCGGCGTGCAGCATCCGTAGTGGCTCGCGTCGACCGCCCAGGTGATGGAGTAGGCATCCTGGCTGGCGTCGTTGAGGTTTTGGAAGTGGAAGAAGGCAGTGGCGTATTTATCGGGGCCGAAATCAAAGTCGTACAGGGTGAAGCTCTCCTGGCGTGCGTGGATGCCTCTTCCTGCAGTGCGGCCGGAGGGTGCATCAGGCGTGAAGGAGGTACCGTCCCACTCGCCGGTGAGATACTTGACGGCGGCGCCGCCGCCCGGAGCACCGCCCCCCAGGCTGAGCGTCAGAACCCATTTGGCGCCCACGATGCTGCCAGACTTGTCCTTTCGGGGGATCTGGAGGAACTGGGGGCATTCAATGAGGCCGATGTTGCGTTGGGGGTTCCAGATGGACGACTGCTGCCACTTCACCAAGTCCGTCGAGGTGTAGAAGGCAACTTCGTTCTCTCGCGACAAGACCATGACCCAGGTCTTCGTTTCATGATGGAAGGAGATCTTGGGGTCGCGGAACCCGTGCCTGTTGAGTGAGATGATGGGGTTGTTCTCGTACTGGTTGAAAGTCTGGCCGCCGTCGTAGGACCAGGCCAGGTGCTGGGATTCTTGGTCTGGCTCCCACGAGGTGTAGTAGGCGATGATGTTGTCGTTGCCGCTGGTCTTGTTGGAAGGGAAGAACCCTGATGAGTTGTTCCGGTCAACGACGACGCTTCCTGACCAGATGGAACCGTCGCGTGCGGTGGCGGGGATGGCGACCGGGTGGTCAACCCAGTTGTAGAATTCCGTGGCCGTGGTGTGGCCCCAATGCTTCACACCATCGCCAGCGACGTTGTCGGCATCTAAAACAAGACAAAAAAACGGGTGTCAGTCAAAGGGTTTCCCCGTCACGTTCGAGAACACGAGCCACGCCAAGTGCGGTATAGCTTCATCGAAGCAGTGATACACGAGATGCCAGATGAGAGCGCAGCGAAGCGGGCAGATGCTGATGCACGGACGGAATGTACTGTCTCATTTTCCACCCAGAAAATGCGGGGTGAGACTGCAACGCTCATCACCACGCATGTGATGTTTCCGTCTTTGGCAGAGACGCAACCCTCACGCCAACGGGAACTAGCACGTGTGCAGGCCGCAGATCCAATGAAACGGGCAGAAACGCGCTCTTGACGGTGCACTGGCAAACGCGTCGGTAACCGCTTGCCCGGAACCTGCACACTGCGTTGCACAACTCAAAACGAACCCGGCTGCGGGCGGACTGTCTGGCAGGGCATAGGCAGGAGATTGGGGTAAGGGGGGGGGGGGGGGGGGGGGGGGGGAAGGAGGTTATGACTGAAGCTCTCTTTAGACATTCAGGGGAGAGAGAATCCACGGCTGGCGTTGGTATCGCATTGGGGGCCAAACAAGGTACACAAAAAAACAAAACTTCGCATTCCAAGATTCTTCAGTGTACCATGCTCATCCCTAAACAAACCCACCGAGACCTGAAAGTAAACGAGACGGCCACGCAGAGCCGACCCAGACAGCCAGGCCCTTCACATCGTGTCACCAAAGAACCGACATTACTGATCTCAGCGGAAGCTGAGCTCGTTATTCGCATGACTATCTGCCTTCACACGAGACCCAACGCCAACGTCCCTCCCCTCGCCCCCCTTTTCACTCTCCTTTCTTCTTAGCCTCGCGATTCCATCAAATCCACGCATTCCACCGTCGACCAAGCCCTCGTCAACCTCTTTCTCTGCACTATAGCCTCCCCCCATCCCGAAAAAGAAAAAAAGGGAACAAAACAAGACGAACCTCGACCAAACGCCCACAGCATCTCAGACCCCATGTTTCGAAAGCCGACGTTTACCGAAACTGCCCACGCTCTCGCCAACACCAGGTCTCAAGGCGTCAAGCCCCGTCTTGCGGTTGCCTCTGACAAGCTCATCATAGGACTTCGGTCAGACCAGGACACTCACAGCCCCTGCCCGGTGCCTGCGACGAACACCCAAGTCCCAGACATCGTTTGGATCTGATCCATTCAGACAGTCGCAAGAAGCCTGCTTTTCCAAGAGAGATGCTCGTCAAGGCAGTCGCTCTTCTGGCCCTGTCTCAGTGCATCTTCGATCCTGTGGAACAACGTCATCTCGTCGGTGCTTCCATGGAACATCCAACCGTCTCTCAGTGAAATAAAACGCTTGAGATAGAAGGGAGGGCTTTGCCTGGGCAGTGAGGACGCGAGCGCTCCCTTCACCCCCTTCTTGCTCGAAGAAGTCCACAACGAGCCACTGGGGGGAGGGGGGAGCAAGAAAAACCAGACTGACATGAAGAAGCAACCATCTTGCAAACTTTACAAGACGAGGTAACCAAAGTCCCCCCCCCTGTCGACGTTGGGCTGCCACTTCGACCAAACCCATGTCGCCGATCAGCCTGGGATTCTGTCACACGCAACAAACGCCCCGATCATCTTCATTTCGCCATCGTTGTCGGTGACGAGATGCTCGGGCAGACTGCCAAGCCTACTCTCCACCAGTTCTTCGACGCCCGCTTCCTGCTGCCTGCAGTCACCGGGGGTTTGGGAGGTCTAGCAGTGACCTCTCTCTCCACTGCGGTAAATAGTGACCAGTCATGGAGGTGCAGCAGTGCGGGCAAGATCTACGACGCTTTGGACGCCGCCTTCTCCACTAGGAGCATCTGACATGCAATTTTTTCTTCTTCTTCTTGATAGAGGCAACGAAAGGGTTGCAGAACCCCAGATTTGCCTCAGTGAGGCGGGGGGACCCAGCCCCCAGCCACCTCGCGTCGTCATGATGCTCAGATCACATTGATGGCCCGCCAAAGCTGGGACACAACCATACTATCTCTTGCCACGAGCTGATGATACAGGTGACAAGGCTATGTTTTTCCAGGACGAGAAGTGTGTAAGTTGCAACCTGGTCAACAGCAGACGGAAGGTCGGCCGCGGAGATTAAGGGAGGCCCTTCCTGCAGGGTCCTCGGGACGCGGGAAGTGACAGCTGTCGCCGAGAGCTTTGACGTCGGACGCCTGCAGATGTGTGCTACTTGGGCGTATGTAGCATCCTCTGTGTTTCTGTGTTTTATGTCTCAAGAGGGGAAATGTCGTGTAGCTCTGGCAAGCATGTCTGAAACATACGGATAGCCTCGTCCGACATTAGAAAGAGACCGTTTCGTTCCGTGTGCGCGGGAAATGGGTGTGAAATATGGCTCAAGCGAAGTGGCACGAGCCTACCAGGGCGAAGTTGGATGGTGTTTGTTGTAAACCATCAGAGTGAACAGGGGCTGATCCGGCAACTCTGGCATCGTTGAACTAGATGCGATCACTACCTAGTGCAGCCTAAGCACCCTCAGTCTTGTGCGACTACCAAGAGCTAGGGTGACATGGGTCTTAAGGCATCCGCTGGCAATATGAGCGCTATCGGGGGCGACAAAATGTCTGAGATACCGTCGCGATGGCCTTATTTAGAGGGGCGCGCGCGACACTTTCTCCAAGCGATTCCGATAACCAATTATTCGTTTCACTCCGGGAATCCGGCAGGGTAGTCACCGATTGGATCGGAGACACCTACAGGTGGTTGCGGCTACGTCTAGCATGGGATGTGGAATCTCGATCTAGTGTTGTGATTCGTGTCGTGTAGGCGGTGCTTTGATGCTGCCCATCTCAGTCCTCACATCGCACAGACTGCACCGGCGGTAGGAGCTCAGCAAGGGCACGGCCAAAATCCATTCGATTGTTAACGATGAGATATTCGCCAGCGTAGGCATCTCAGGCTTTCTGGCCTGGTATTGGATAAAGGCGCCCCCCTCTTTAGTTGTCCAAAAGGCTAGGGCATTATAAGCTTCACAAAATCTAGCAGCGCTGTAAAATGAGAACGGAGGCCGTTGACGATGGCCGAGTTAGGCTGGCAAGAAAAATGAACCCGCACTACAGCCAATAGTTGAAATCTTATATTCTGTCTACCGGCCGAAAAGCTCTGCTCGTGACGGAATGATAGTTGAAGCAAGCCGGGCCTAGAAGAAGCACTTGAGGACAGCGGCGGCGGCGCTGGGCCCATAGAAATGTTGCTGCAGGTCCAATCGTTTCGACGGATGGTTCCTGCAGATGGCTCGCCGCGCAAGCTCACAGAGAAAACGTCGCATGCGAGGTGCTGCGCGCCGCCTACTCTATTTCTTACACGCAGCACGCGTAGGCGGAGCGGGCAGAACGGTGTTGAAGGACAGTGGAGCGATTCTGGATCCGCCGCCCGCGGTGTGTCTTGTCCTCGACGATCTTGGACAATCCTAGGTACTTTTGGACAAGGCCAGGAACAACCCGAGCTGAGACTGGGCACTGATGCAACTGCTAGGGGAGGGGAGGTCGATCCTCATGAAATCGATCCTGTCCTCCCACGTGTCATGGGCATGGGGAAATGAGAGAGCATGGACCAGCTCAGGGCAGTGCAGGCTTCAGTCCCACTACACGCATCGTCGCTTTGGTTGGCTTTGTTCCCCTGTCGGGTTCTTTGGGAGCGCTGTTTGGTATGACAAGCCGCAAGAGAAAGCCACGTTGTAATGGCGTTGGAATCGGCCCCAAAGTCATTGTCAGAACTGTCACTTTGCCGGTGGCTGAGACCCCTTTTGCTGGCAGGGCGCGGCCAGGCTTCCGGAATAGATCCGCGCCGAGGAGACGCAAGATGTCAATGAGGCGCCACCGTGGCCCGAATCCCAAGGTTGCGCGCCTGCTATCTACCTGTGTGATGTGATTTGATATTGACAAGCCGCAAGCCCGTTCAATCCGTTCCCTGGTTGATTTTCAGAACCAAGCCTCTTCTACTTCAGTGAGATAAAGAACATCGATGGGCGTCAACAGACCAACAGCGACTAGGATGTGGGATGCTTGACAAATGGCACAGGCGGAGGTTAAGCTGGATGACAGCAGGTTCCAGAAGTCTGGCGACTGGCCTCCGGCTCTGAGACCCGGACGCAGGCATTATGCTTCACGAATGACGGTTCTCTAATAACGCGTACGGGCCGCTTCGAGGGCCGTCAGGAGGCTTGTCTTCCCACAATGGCTGGCATGCCTTGTTCCGAGACACAAAATATCTGGCTTTTTTTTCCGTCGGCATGCTGGGGCCCTATCGGGCGGCCATATGTCTCCTTGCAGAGCAGGCGCTACGGTGCGTGGTCAGCGTTCGAAACACATAGCTCGCCGAAATGACCAGATGTGATGGACGGATTATACGGCTGGTGTAAGGGGATGACGAGTTGCTGGGTGGCTTGGAACATCGCAGGGTTCGAGGGGTCCATCCCGCCCTCCATTGTCCGCGCCCGAAGCCGAAAAGAAGCGATGATCTTGGAGTAACTGGGTCAGGGATACGGATTAGAGGGCACGGTAGTTCCTTAATGGACCGGGGCACCCGCTCCGACAAAAGATTCTTGGTTTATTCTTTCGGGCTTTCCCCCTTTCCACTTCCCGCTCAACCGCTCTCCGAAAGGCATGTGGGCCTGCCCGATCTGGCCAAGCGTGCATGGCTGACTCCTGAATGTTGGTCTCTATTTCTCTCTCTCTCTGTCTCTCGGGGGGGCAGACAGTGGGTTGAGATTGTCAAAGTCAAACTGCAGAAAAATGGGAGGGGGTTTGGCGCTCTCTGACAAGCCGCTGTTTGTCGCTAACGAAGGCACCGAACTTTTACGAGCTCACGGGCCGCCGATCGACCCATCTCTGGTTCGGTTGGTCAGCCGGTCGAATCTGGTTTGCATGAACCGTATCGATTCATCGTGTTACAGATGCCCCAAACGGTGAATTGGATAGGTCTAAAGACGGCAACACCGTTCGTATTCTGCAGTGACGAAAGCCTTTGTGACTAGGAGGGCTTTGTTGGTGCCTGGCGGCGTCATATTGCTGCGCGTTTGACAGCCGAATTTAATTTCCTTTTTCTTCATGTTATTTTTTCCTCTTCAGCGGCCTGTGCAACCGACGCTGGCTCGAGATGCACAGCTGAAAAGCAGCCGTTTCAAGCCACCCTGCGCCTCCTAGCTGCATGAACGATGGGGCATCCTGCTGGTTTCTTCTCCTGTCTGGCGAGTACTTTTTGTGACCAGAACGACAGGCAACGACGGCAGCAGAGGTAAAGTATCGGCCTTGGTCCTTGCAGTCAGTTAGCCCACGGCTCCGAGGTTGCATGTTTGGCGGTTCGTCCATCCGTTCTTTTAAAAGAAAAGGAAGCCAGAGGTCCGGTGTTCTGTGCGGCGTGGTATTCCCGAACCTATGGGCAGCGGTTCCTTGAAACCTCCAGAGTTTACCGCGAGAGAGCTATTTCGATCCCTTGTTCACTCTTGGCCACTATCTTTTGGTTTCTGGCAGGTCTCACCAGGAAGGTAGATGCTTGAAAGCTTGCGCAGATGGAGAGGCCGAATGCGGCTGAGTTCCATCGTTGAGCTGCTCATTCTGCCTCTCTGCCAGGATGACTTGGTGACGATTTGTTGCAGATACCGCCACTGGCAATGCGACAGGTTAGAAGCAGGGCCGCATGACACTGTCGTCGGTGGTGATGATCTTTCCCAGGGATTTGTTAGTGTGACGCTTAGGGGTTCTGGAAACCGCCCTCTTTGCCAGTAGGGGTTATTTCAGCCCGCCGCCCCGGTGGCTAGGTAAGCTAATATGTAAGGCAGGGTGTAACAGAACACAAGACGGTCCTGCGTGTGTTGGGACTCGGGGTGTCAAGACTTCGTCCGTTGATGTTGCCGGTCGAAGTATGAGTGAGTCGCAGCCATCTGCAGTCGCAATTGACCGGTTCGATCACACGTTTGCATATGCAACAGCACACGACGCACGGCGAGGGAGCCCGAGTTGATGCAACAAAATAAAAAACAATAAAAAATGCGCACGGAGTTGTCCGTTCGTTGGTGAATGACGACGCAACGCACCAATGGAAGAGACGAGTGGCCGTTGGAGGGCGAGTGTCTCGAATGACCGGCGAGGAAAATTCCCAGCTAGGCCGAGATGGAGGGACCGAACCCAAACGAATGGGATTGAATGTCCTCCAGTGGTTAGCGGATTGGACTGGCCTCCATCGTGTCACCTGGTCGATGCGTAGCTGCGCGTATCTCAGCAAGGTGGTGTTTGTGTGCCTCTACTACGTAGAGGGGAACCAGTGGTGTGGAGCGGCAGGAGGCGAATACTATTAAACGGTGTAAGTGGTCGATGATCTGTGGCGCCAGGTTTCTGCCCTTCCATTTCCCCTGTCTGATGCGCTGGTGGGTGGTGAATTGACATGTGCAGACCCAAGAATGATGAGAAAGAGAGAGAAATAGCAGAGGTGAAAGAGTGCCTTGCCGCAGAAACAGAGGCAGACACGGTACGTATCTGCCGGTCGCTGTGATGGTTGGAGTTGGGAGTTGGGAAACACAGCTGTGGCAATACCAGCATCAACAACAGCAACTTCAAGATGTCGTCGCTCATGCCCCCCGGCGACCGTTTGGTTCCTGTTCTTGGCCTCCCCTGCCGGCGGCGATGGCCCACGGCTAGCTTAAGGTACGTACCTCTAGATGAGAAGGTTAAGAGGTGCGATTGTGGGGTGGGTGGAGAATCCCGTCACCCAAGCGGAGTAGGTACAGGTGCAGGTGCAGCGTGACGACCCTCTTTTTTCTGTGCAGCAGTCGCAGCAAAAGTGGCAGCAGTTAACACCCTCCATTCGCATTAGCAGCAAGAGCGATGGAACCCCTGCAGAATTCTCAAACACATTTCTGGCGTTGCACCAGGGCGGGACCAGTCATCATCGTCCCATCCCACACACTTGCATCGTTTTCTGTCGGCTTCTCTCGTGCTTAAATTTCTTTTGGTTTGCGACTTTCGGGCAAGACGTCTTTCTGACAGTTTGGGACAAAAGTACAGACGGCCAGACGCCGGTAGGCATATAAGCAAGTCTCCGAGGCACACGCATGCGTTTTTGATGTGGCACTGGACGAGATTGCTATCACCATGTGCTTGCTGGCTTGATACGGTCCGAGGCGCTCTGCGCCCTACGCAAGAATCCGGTTCCGACTTGTCGCTTGGAAGGACGGCATGATTGACCAGCTCGAGCGGACGTTACACGGCCTACATGCCCGTTACCAAGACACCGCAAGAGACATGCTCGGGAGAAAGACATGTCTATGACCCAATTCTGCATTTTCGAGCGACTTACACGAAGTTGCCAAACCATTGCTCATGCCTGGATCCATGTTTCTCGTATGGCCGCCTGGGTTGCCAAAGGAACCGTCCTGGCGCTGCCACGGCTCGACGTCTGTCTTTCCATGAGATGGGCATCTGCTCTGTCTCCTTCTATCTAGGCCAGATCCAGATCAAGATTAACCAATCCAGCAATTCCAGGTACAGATGTAGTTCGCGCTGCAATGGTCGTCAGTTCTCTGCGGTCGCTAGGTACGCCCGCTGGCGGACTCGGCGATGCTCCATCAGGCTTCGTTAGCCAGCTGCCCCCCATCTTTGTATCCCACCTTGAACGGACGTGTACACCGGTACGTACTCGACATGGTCGTTTCTGCCCACCTGCCCACATCGCCTGAAGCCAGGAACCGCTCCGCATCGCACGCACGAGGCAAGGGGCTCGCTCCCCACCTCCTTCTCATCCCTCCCCCGGTGTGTGTTCCCTTCCACAACCCCCTCAATCACAAACGCGCCTTCTCGCTCACTCATTCAATCACCAGTCGCTCGCTCGCTCGCTCGCTCAGTCACTCACTCACTCACTCACACTTACTGTCACTCAACTCATTCCGCATCTTCATTTCTCCCCAGCTAGCTATGTCTTTGGCCTCTTGACTTGATGCTCCCACACCCACACCCGACGCGCCTTCGCGTCTGGTCAGCGTCGAGCTCTGGAAGCAAACACTCACCACCCTTTTGAGATACGTACCGACCGACGCGACCTGCATGAGTCTTCCAAACCCCGGCCAGGGACTCCCGTCCTCGTTCTGGATCAGGCTCATCATGCTCCCCAATTGAGCCTTCACACCCTTGAATGCCCCCCATCGTCCATCCACTTTGCTCATCCAACCTTCACCCTCCAATAATGCCAATCCCACCATTTTGTGCAACCTTTCCACAGCACCAGCTCAAGCCCGTTCTTGTCCGCCTACCTGCCTGCTTCTGCCTCTTTCTGGCCTCGTACTGCACGGGAAAGCATGGTACACGAGAGAACCCTCTCGTCGTGCCCTGAAAGTAGGCGATGTGCCTTGTGCCTGCTTTTCCATCTGCTGGTCCTAATTGAACTCATCCCCTTGATTCCCGGCCTAACCTATTCATCCGTACCTTCATCCCTGTGTGCCTGCATTACTACCGTGATTTCTTCTGCTCGTGCTCTGCATACAGACTTGTCGCTGCTGTCACAGTCCCCTCTCGCTTTTCTACTACGCTACACCAAACCACATCACACCACGCCACATACACACCCCTCTCGTCCCTCTTTTTACACGTTCTGAACCGCCGCCCTACGCAGTCCTACCTACCTCGTTATACCCCCCTTCTCCTTTCCTTCTAAGGCGGTGTCTTATCTCTACTTGGGCCTGCCTTACCCCAGAAGACCCGTCCTCATTCCACACACAGCCAGCGCACATTCAACACTCCCTCTCTCACTTTCACACACACACAACCCACACACTCTCTCTTTCCCTCTCTCTCTCTCTCTCTCTCTCTCTCTCTATAGTCGGCTCGGCTCTGCTGTTTTTAATCCTGTCCTCTCCCTTGTTTTTGCTTCTTGCAAACGCTAGACAGACACAACTAGCCAGTCGTCGGCGTCGCGCCCCAAGCAATATCAAGGGAGCGTCCCTGTTCCTCATACCAACCCAACCCGAAAAAAGGGCTCCCACCACCACCAACGCACCCCAAAGCAGCGCCAGTCCCCGGTTATCTGACTGGATTTGGAACCTCGCCGCGCTCCTAGGTTCGATTTTAATTTGATCACCACCGCCCACACATTTGCGGCCGCGCCTGCCAAAGCTAAAACAGCGCCCTTATTTGTCGCGCCGCCCTATCACGTCCGTCAAAAGCAATATCCTTTGGCCTGTCCCCCGACGAAGCTTCCGCTCGAAACACCACAAAAAACCAACCTCACATTCTCGAAGTCTGCCATCTTGGGCTCTCGCTTTTCTCTCTCTCTGAGACCGACTCATCCACATTTGCAGGTCTCTTTTTGGGTGGCTCGCGCATCAATCAGTGTTTCGTGGCGTTCGCTGGACGACTACCAAATTGTGCCCGTACACACAGACAACACACACAACGTACTCGTAGCAGTCGTTCACACTCTAACCGAACCAGTTCCCGCACGACACCCACGACTCGCTTCGACTCAGCTCTCTCGTTCGTCGCAGTTCTCCCCCCTCCAATTCTGCCACACCCCCTCCATCTCCGCCTCGCAGCCACGTCGTGCGAACCGCTCTCCTTTCTCTCGCGTCGCAACGGCTCTGTCATAACGACATCAGTTTTGGACCCCCGATCGGAAATTTCCTCCCTCAACTCACCCTGGATCCTCCCGAGTAACCCTGCCAGTCGCCTCAACCACAGTCGAACCATATCATCATCATCCAGCCGCAGACCGATTCATCAGTATCAACCGTCATAAATTTATCGCAGGCGACGTAGAGATCACATCAAACATAGGGGCTCGCTTGGGCGACCTGCCTCCTTTGCACACTCCTCATTTCAGGTGATTCTCAACATGTCCGTCATGTTGCAAACGCCTTCTCGAGCTTCGACTGCTTCCTCTTCCTCTTTCCAACCTCTTTCCCGCCAGAACACAATGTCCTCCTACGATGGATCGCGGTCCGCCCGCCAATCAAAGCGGTACTCCATGTCTGCGTTGTACATGTCCATGTCAGCGAACGAGACAGACCTGGAGATTGAGGATGACCTGGCCAAGGGTATGCAGAATAGTCCTCGCAGCGACTTGTTTATCGCCCGCTAACCCTTTGTTTCACAGCCCAGAAGATCCTTCGCGAGCTGAAGTCCAAGATCTCCTCGCAATCAAAGAAGAACTTTGTCCTCGAAAAAGACGTGCGATACCTCGATTCCCGAATTGCTCTTCTCATTCAGAACCGAATGGCGTTGGAGGAACAGAACGAGGTTGCTAGCCACCTTGAAGACGCCACGGATATGCAGGAGGGCGCGTTCCCCAATGACGACAAGACGCAAAAGTACGGCAACCTGATGTTCCTGCTGCAATCTGAGCCAAGACACATTGCACACTTGTGCCGATTGGTGTCTATGTCGGAGATCGACTCTCTGCTGCAGACTGTCATGTTCACCATATACGGAAACCAGTACGAGAGTCGCGAAGAGCACCTGCTCTTGACCATGTTCCAGGTTTGTCGCTCAAGACCATCGCACAAGAACTCGCGCTAATCTGGACCATCAGTCTGTTCTCACATACCAGTTTGACAACACCCCCGAATACTCGTCGCTTCTGCGCGCCAACACCCCAGTTTCGCGAATGATGACGACCTACACACGCAGAGGACCGGGTCAAAGTTTCCTCAAGTCAGTCCTGGCCGATAGAATCAACAGTCTGATCGAGTTGAAGGATCTTGACCTGGAGATCAACCCTCTCAAGGTTTACGAACGCATGATTGAGCAGATCGAGGAGGATACCGGCACACTGCCTGCTTCGCTTCCCAAGGGCATTACCGCTGAGCAGGCGGCCGAGAACCCACAGGTCCAGGCTATTATTGAGCCGCGCCTGACGATGCTTACCGAGATTGCTAACGGCTTCTTGACGACCATCATTGACGGCCTCGAGGAGGCCCCCTACGGCATTCGGTGGATTTGCAAACAGATCCGCAGCTTGACGAAGCGCAAGTACCCCGATGCTAATGACCAGGTTATTTGCACCCTGATCGGCGGCTTTTTTTTCTTGCGATTCATCAACCCCGCTATCGTGACACCGAAGTCGTACATGCTCATCGACGGCCAGCCGGCCGAGCGACCGAGAAGAACACTGACATTGATTGCAAAAATGCTGCAAAACTTGGCCAACAAGCCCTCGTACGCCAAGGAGCCGTACATGGCTAAGTTGCAGCCGTTCATTCACCAAAACAAGGAGCGCATCAACAAGTTCATGCTCGACCTGTGCGAAGTTGGAGACTTTTACGAGAGCTTGGAGATGGACAACTACGTTGCTCTCTCGAAGAAGGACTTGGAGCTGTCGATCACGTTGAATGAAATCTACGCCATGCATGCTCTGATCGAGAAGCACAACAGAGAGCTTTGCAAGGACGACAACTCGCACCTGGGCATCATCATGTCGGAACTTGGAGGCGCGCCCGCGCAGGTTCCCCGTAAAGAGAACCGTGTTATCAACCTTCCCCTCTTCAGCAGGTGGGAGACGGCAATTGACGACCTGACTGCGGCGCTTGACATTACGCAAGAGGAAGTGTACTTTATGGAAGCCAAGTCCGTCTTCGTGCAGATCATGCGGTCGATCCCCTCCAACAGCAGTGTTGCCCGAAGACCTTTGCGACTGGAGAGAGTCGCTGACGCCGCGGCCACGAGCCGAAACGACGCGGTCATGGTTCGCAAAGGCATCAGGGCCATGGAGTTGCTGTCTCAGCTGCAGGAACTGAAAGTCATTGATAAGACCGACCAGTTCGGATTGCTGCGTGACGAGGTTGAGCAGGAGCTGCAACATCTAGGATCCCTTAAGGACGGTGTCATTCAGGAGACGAGCAAGTTGGAGGAGGTCTACAAGACCATCCGCGACCACAACTCATACCTTGTGGGCCAACTGGAAACGTACAAGAGCTACCTCCACAACGTGCGGTCGCAGAGTGAGGGGACGAAGCGAAAGCAGCAGAAGCAGCAAGTCCTCGGTCCTTACAAGTTCACTCACCAGCAGCTGGAAAAAGAGGGTGTTATCCAGAAGAGCAACGTCCCGGATAACCGGAGGGCCAATATCTACTTCAACTTTACGAGCCCTCTGCCGGGAACCTTTGTCATCTCTCTCCATTACAAGGGTGAGTTGACTCAACCACTTACTGCAGACATGTCTTTGCTGACTATGACATAGGACGGAACCGTGGTCTCCTCGAGTTGGATCTGAAGCTCGACGACTTGCTTGAGATGCAGAAGGATGGCCAGGATGACTTGGACCTCGAATACGTCCAGTTCAACGTCACCAAGGTCCTCACTCTGTTGAACAAGCGATTCGCAAGAAAGAAGGGGTGGTAAATGCCAACACACGGTGTCCCAACTTTCGATTGTACAACTTTTCCTCCCGGAGATACCCTCGACTGGCTTTTTCATGGAATTAGGCGTTCTCGGCATCTCTTTAAAACCTGATACCACGACGTTTTCGTCTTCGTCGTCGCACCGCCCTCGACTTCCCGCACTAGCATTTGTATAAACCAATGCTTCTTTACTCGCTCTCCGAACCCGATTTTATGAATGTCCTTTCCCTACGGCTGCCTTTAAATCAATTCTCAACGACCTCGTTCAGTGACCATACGCACACCGGCGTTTAACACCCCTCTTTTGCATTCGCCTGGGTCTTTCTTGCGCGCTTACGTCTCAAAGTGACGAAATCTGGACTAGGTCACGTATAAGACTACAACCGTGGATATGGGAACTTGATTTTTTTCTTCTTTTCCTTGCGGCTTTTTGTCTTGCACTATACAGGCGAATCGATGGTGTGGCTTGGAGGCTTTCTCTCGATATACCTGCTACGTTATTTTAATTGCCCTCGTGCGGCCGAAGCCGGGAGGTTCACATGGTTTGTGCTTCTAGTTACAGGTTCTGGTCTGTTTGGCATTCTTTTTGCTATCGTTTTTTTGGTCCACGTCTTGATGCGCGATGACGGCGCGGGTGTGTTCGGCTGGTCCGGCGGCTTTAGTGTATGTCCTCTTTTTCAATTTACTTCATGTCTGAACGATACGGTAGAAAAGAGGAACGAGAAGAAATGGAATGACGTGGATGATTCTCATCTTTGGACGCTTGGCCCTTCCTCCCTAAGTGATGTCACTGTCGTATTCTTGATCTTTGAGCTTGTGACTCCTCTGCCTGTTAGCGACGGGCTTCTTGGGCAGGATTGTACCTGAAACTGTGTTCCGCCGCATTGCTGAAATCGAGCGGTAGACTTTATCTGATGGTGTGTTGACAGACATGCTATGTATAGAGACGCAAATGAGAAGAGGTCTGGACTGTTCGGAAACCTTTTGTCCCATCCGATATTCAGCGTGGGGTGGGGGGTAAGGGGGGGTGGGAAGGATGACGTGAGATACCCACAGTCTGCCACGTTGCTCATGGCGTGCGTTTTTTGCGTGCTTTTGTTGCGTGTGTTTCAGCGGCGGTGGTTGCAAGACAACGGCGGAAGTGTGTTGGTCGGTACTTGGGTTTGAAGTGGGAGAAGATGGGTGGGTGTGAGTGTGGTTGGAGTGTGGTCGGCTATGTATGTGGAGGGGTTGACTGCGGGAGAGAGCGATGGCAGGGGGGAGGGGGGAATACATCGTAAGGTCAGAAAGGGAGGGGGTTGATGGTGGACGGGTAGTGTTGACGATAAAATGGATGGATGGTGTCGTTGTTGTTCCTCTCGATTTCTATAGTGTTGGGCAGTCGGTGGGAGTAGAGTTTTGTGGTTGAATTTGGGTGACTTGGCGCGCTACGTTGGGTGTTGTTGTTCAGGTGCGGTGGCGGGGGGTTAGTTTGTCGGCTGATGAGACGAGGGTAGGAGTCTATGAAGACGGGGGGAAGTGGTTACGTCGAGGAGGTTGCGTGTTGATCAGACCGAGGTTTGAATTATCCACGGGTACCTAGTAAACATCGGAGGCCACTGGTAGATTTGGGCAGAGACGATGATGTAGTGGACGCGCTTGGGGTGTGCCTAGATGATGGGAACGCAAGCGAACTCGTGAGTTACTCGAATAAGAAGGTATGTAGGGTGGTAGGATGACGGCGGTGTTGACGTTCATGGGCTGATTTTAGCTGTCTCGGTTCCGGACCTGCCGGGGGATCGACAACATCGGATTGGAAGTGGCCGAGATCCTCAATGACCCGTTTCCAGGTAGCCGGGCCGAGATTGACACTGGATGACTTTACCAGGAAAAGAAGACATGAGCCTCCTTGGTCTTTTGCCGAAGGCAATCCCGTCAAATGTGTGAAGTTGGCGGAACCTAGAAGGAGTGTTGGATGTTGATTGTGAATGGTGAACCCCATCGGGTATTCTCCAAATGACTTCAGGAATGTTCTGGGTATCGTTCAACTAGGCCTGGTACAGTTTGGTTCAAAAGCCTCTTGCCTCGGACAGCGAGGCGTGGGTTGCGTTGGCTGATTCGTCCCGGATACGTCCTGGCCGGTCACGCCTTCAGAGCAGATAGAGAGAAGACGGGAACATGTTTGCCAACGAAAAGTATACTTTCTACACAAGTAGCTCAACCACCAGCATCTTTCAGTATTCCTACAAGCTCATCTGAGCATACCAGAACGAAGTCTGCCATGGTAGTCTCTGCTTGATGAGGCAAGAGAAGGGTTCATATATTTCTTTGTGGCCGGGAAACAGAGCAGAAGCGAAGGCGAGGCTTACCCCAGAGTCTACTTGGGTCTTCTCGAATATGTCTCTTACCGTGCTCGATGTATTCGCGCATGTATACAAGCCACCAAAGAATGCCATGGAATTGGAGCCTGTTCCTTGCCGGTTTTTTCTTTCTTTCTTAGCATTGGTATGTATAGAAGCTTAACCGAAGCAACACATAACTTTACTTGGACCTTGGACCCAGACGTCGTCTTCAAATCAACCAAAGGACGAGGGAGACGACACGTGTTTACTTTCCCGGTTCTCTCACAAGCAAACCAACACCTTTGACCCCCAGGTAAATGTACAGTCGACCACAGGCTCGTTCCCGTCAGCAATAGGCAGGGTCATGTTGTTTTTGTTGGCGTTTATCTAACCATAAAATAGCCTGAATGTGCGGATTCTATCAATCGTCCCGAACCAAGCCAGGGGAGTGAAAGGCCTCATTTTGACCATCGGATACTTGTTGAGGTTACGCGTTAGTCATTATAAGTAAACATTGTTTGCAGAAGTAAATACTGAGGGGTATCTCAGAGGACCAAATTGAGATCCATCAGGCCAGGTCAAACATGACCAAACACCATGGTATCACCCTCCTTACCCGCCCCTCCCCTACCTCCCCTAACTCCTTTCGTGCTGAAATTACTTAGCCAGAATCTCCAACTCAGCCACAACCCCAGGCCCGATTCCTTCTCCTCCTGATGTTTCTCCTGAGCCGGCGGCTGCTGTGTCGGCGGCTTTCGACCTGTAAGCCGCCTCTTCCTCCTCGGCCTTACCTCTGCCACAGGTATAGCAACCGCTGGCGGAAGCTTTTCAGCGGTCCCATGATTCATAAACCAGCGGAACGGCCACGTGAGGGCAGCGAAGGTGTGCTTCGCGAGCGAGTACCCCGCGCGAGTCTGCAAGAGTATCAGGGCCAAGATGAAGGGCACGCAGACGCAGACCATGGTCACTGGGAACCGCCAGTCTTGAGCAGGGATGGTGAATTCCGTAATTCCGAAGACAGACTATGATGTTTACGTTAGATTCTGCAGAGACTGATACTGGAGAAAAGGGGGGAAAAGGGGGTCTACTCACAGTCACGAATGTCAGGGGGAGAAACACCATGGACCCCAAAGTCAACACTTTGATGTTATCACCCTGCTCAATCGCCCTCCTTGACTCCTTGATCGAGCTCCCGCTGAAGAGCTGGTCCCTCAGGTTTTCAATCTCCTTGCGCGTTGCGGCGTTCTTAGCGTGCACCGTCTCCAGATCCCGACACACCCTCTCCAGATCCGACCGAAGCGGCGCCATCTTATCCCGGTACGCTTTCCCCTCGGGGCTGTCTGGCGACGGGTGCGGCCACAGGGTCTGGTGCCTGCCCTCCCAGAAGTCGTCGGGGAAGGTATCCCGATACGCCGCGAGCATGGCGCGCAGGCCCTCGTTCACGACGCCCAGCGTGTTGTAGGCCCAGAAGTACCGGCGAATGTATGTAAAGTGCTTATCCTCGAAGAGCAGCTTGTCACGTAGGCGAGCATCGAACATGAAGTCCGTGGGCGGGGTGATGAGCTTCGCGATGCGGGCGTGGAGGGCGAGGTTCCGCTTCGTCGCGTCGCGGTACTCCGTTACCAGGGCGTCGAGGAATGCATAAGGTCCCGAGGGAAAATTCTTCCGCGCCTCGGCATCGCCACCGCGGAGAGTGTGCTCGTCGTCCGGGAAGGACTGGATCGAGAGCAGGTGCCACGGCGCAAAGGTGTCGAAGAGGAACCCTTCTTGTGGGCCCTCGCGACGGCGGGTTTGTTTCACGGACTGGCGCGGGGGCCCGGAGAGCGAGAGGGCGAGGATGGAGCTGCACTCCGCGATATCGATGTGGTCCCGCGACCGGCGGTCCGGTGGGCGTTTGTCGTACTTCTGGTAAGGAGCGGGTTCGAGGCCGTCTCCGACGACGGTGTAGTACTTGAAGACGAAGAAGAAGCTGCGTTGGCGCAGGTGCGAGGGGGACGGGTCGCGGGCGAAAGCGCGGTGGACGTGAGCGATCGTCTTCCCATTGTTTTCGTGGTCTGTGATGAAGTGGTTGAAAAGTTCCGTCATGTCGAAGTAGGGGGCCATGGTCATGTGCAGGGCGCCGAGCATGAGGGCTGAAGGCTCCTGGAGGATTGTCACGAGACCGACAGCTTGGCCGTCTGCGTGGATGCTCTTGAGGGCGTTCCATACTGTCGGCGCATCGACGATCTGGCTTGGGGACGGAATTACGTCGGACGTAGCGCCTCGGGACTGGCGGTCTAGTTGCTTACCTACGGGACGAGGGATACCTTCCTTGCCAACGTCGTATAGTTCGAACGTCGAACTGATGTATCCCTGGCTTTCATAGGTGGCGAAGGTCTCAAAATCTGCGTTCTCATCAATCTCGGACTGTCGCTTGATCACATCCGCCAGGCCAATAGCGGCGCCACCAGTGAAGTCAAAGTACTTGAGATGACAGAGAAGCTGGTTGTCTGTCCAAGATACTCGTTTGATGAGCTTCGAGACGGAGGGAGTGAGGCTCCCGTCAGAGCTAGATGCGCCGCGGGGGACTGAGATGTCCAGCAAGGGGAGATACTCGACGTCGAGCTCCGAGTGAATCGAGGCGGGGACATGTTTTGTCTCGGCATCGTTGGGTAGTGGTCGCTTCTCAATCGGTTCGGAGAGGGTTGAACGACGGTCACGACGGCTGGCCGGTGGAAATGTCGCCTCGGATGAGAATACCGGGCTCTGGTAGGGACTGTGAGGGGACCAGGGGGACGGCGACAGCGTGTTGCTGGTTGTTCGGGGCTCTGATCTTTCTCTCACAGCGCTGGCTAGGGATTCGTGAAGGCTTCGTAGGCTGCGGAGATATTGCTCGTGGCTTGCCTCGACGGCCCTGAGGAGTTCTTCGGGAGTTTGGGTTGACATGGCGGGCGGTGTTCAAAGGAGTCTTCCAGAAGGGGTAAAAGTCAATGAGAACAAATGGAGTCTGACTGAGGAAGATGAATGAAGAGACATGAGGGAAATGCGCAGCCCGTCTCTTGGACAGGAGGCCTTTTCTAACACTTATTTGCACAGCCTACAATACGTCCAACGAGGCGACCGAAAGCAAGACATTCATACTACTAGGAAGCTTCGATGCCTCGTTCCTCCCTCCAGAAGATCAACTCCAAATGCGGCTGAGCCCGCGGCATTAGAGCCCGGACCCGAGCATGCGGGTCTCTGTGAAAGGCAGGTATGAGGGGGGGGGGGAAATACAAAGGCCCGACTTGGTCGGGAGCTGACAATGAAATGACTCCTCGGCCACATGGAGAGATGCGATGATCGGCCGACGACACCGAAATCAAGCTTTCGGCCACTGGGCCGGAGGGGTGGGCACGGATGCATTCCCCGTATGCACATTTGTACGCCCCGAATGTAAGGTGTGATGCAGGGCGACGGAGTAGAAGCACGACGGTGCAAAGGGGAGGAGACGTGCGGGAGTGCGGCGCGCGGGGTTGGAATCAAGACGTAGGTATCGAGGTGGGATGGGTTGAGAGGTAAGGGGGGTCGGACTAGGAGTTGACCGGCGATCACCATCAAACAACAATAAGGCTGTCGTGGGTGCGGCGCCGGTCACCGGGGCGGCTTTTCGCGGCTCAGGACTTGTGATTGTCGCGATGGCTGCCTTGGCAGTCGTGGATGGCGTTGCGCTGCGGCCGAATCGCGCACTTTTGGGAGACTTCACATTATGCAGTTTGTCGGAGCCAAGAAATGGAGGGGGAGGGGCATTCGGTTGCTAGTGTTGGAGTATTCAGTGGAGGAGTCCGCCGACCGTTTGTTTGGAAATGTCTCAATCGCACGATGCAAACGAACGCGCTAGATCATGTCGCATTGCTTCGTCGCATGAAGCTTGGCATGTGCTTTTCTTCACCGAGCGACGCTTTGAGTCAAGGCTCGAATTCTTGGAATACCTGGCTGTCTTGCTGTCGCACTTTACAGTTGAAGACGAGAGAACCCTGGTCCACAGAAAAACGTATCATTTGCATCTAATTACTAAGACCAAGCCTCTCTCTCGGGGGCGCTTGATCCTCTCAGGCCACTTCATCTATACTCAATGGCTCGAATACCTTATGCAATCATCATCCAGGTCGTATTCTTCGTGTAAACCGCCATCCCGCGCATATTCTAATGGAATATTCTCCGAGGTTGGCAAAACAATGGGGGTATGGGTAAAAGCGTCAAAACAACTGTTGCAAGGCGCAACCTAGTGGGTAGCGACCTCCGTGGCCTTGCTGGTCGAGGCGGCAGGCTTGTCACCCGAGGCGTCGACATCCATGGCATCGTCATCCCCCGCCTCACCCTCGCCCTCCTCCTCAAGCTCGTCCTCACTCTCGCCCTCAATGTCGACGCTGCCGTCGTCCGACATCTCGTCCTCCTCGGCCGGGGCAGCCTCGCCCTCGCCGTTCTCAACACCAGCCATCTCGGCATCCTCACCGACGGGCTTCTCGCCGTTAGCACCGCCGTCCTCCTCCTCGCGCTCCTCGGCGCCGTACTCTTCCTCATCGGCGGCAAGGTCAGCCTCGGGCTGCTCAGGGGGAAACTCGGCGGGGGCGGAAGCCTCGTTGTCCCTATTGGTATTTGGTTAGCTCCACTCTTGTTTCGTGTTTTTCCTCCTTAGTACTGTCAACAACGTACCACTTGATAGCGAAACGAGTCACGCGAGGCTTCTCGGCAAGGACGTTGCGCTTGACGCGCTCGATAATGGGCTTGGAGGGAGGCTCCGCATTGAGCTCCTCCGAGTCGTATTCGTTATTGACATAGTAGCCGACGCGGACGAACTCGCGACCATCGTAGGCGCAGGTCAGGAGGATGACAGTGACACCGAGAATGTCAGCGTCAGGGATTCTGGAGGTGTTGGGCGCATCGGCCTCGAAGATGAACTTGTTGACGCCGACGGGGACGGGTCCAACTAGAAGGCTGTCGAGCTCCTGATCATACTGGTCACTGTTCCGTGAAGGTTAGCGAATAGCGGTGTATGTGAAAAATCCACTCCGACTGACCTAGTAGCCGAGCCAACGTAGGTCAACTTCCACTCCAGGTCTAGGAGAAAAATTGTCAGCCGGAAAAAAACATCGAGTCAAGGCGTTAAATGAGAGCGTCGCATACCTTTCTCCAAGGACTCGAGGCACTCGAAGGTAATCTCGAACTCGTACTTGTCCGTGAACTTGGCGGGGTTGTTCAAAACTTGAACACCCAAGAGCGAGACAATCGACATCGTGAAGGGTAGGCGGCAGCGACCTTGATCGGATTGCGAAATGAGGATGGAAGATGGTTGAAAAAGTCGCGTAGACCTGAATAGTTGGGAGTGGGATGAGAGTCGGGTGGTCAGAAGTTCGGCCGAGATGGTGGTTTTGTGTGATGTTTTGGGCAAGTGAAATTGTTTTGCGGCGGGCAGAGATGAAAGAAGATGGCTCCAGTGTCGGCTCGTCAATTGCGACGGGACAACGACGTGGGACTTGGGACGCGCCTGCAGCCCCCTGACCGCGAATTTCGCGTAAAGTGGGATCCACTTCAGGTTGTCGCGCCTGCCTGTCCATGTCCCAGCCACACCTGCCTTGCTCCTGCTGCCGAGTCACTGTCGCTCATGTCTCTCAGGTACCTTCAATATTCCCACTAAACACTTTCAAATTGGAAGATTAAAGCTCGCGAAATGCAAGTGAGGAGGAATGAAGCTCATAAGGATGAGCTTTTGTGGGAATTCCACCTATCCTGCATGCTAATCTCTGAGCATCTCAGCAACGAGAGGTATCTTCGATGCACCAACAATCGGACTGGGAACCCTTGCAAGCCACAGCCGTGGCTGAGTACATAATCTTGAGCTCACTACAGCTGCTGGTGACTGAAGATGGACGTGGATTTGGTTTGCCTAATCAATCAAGACTCTAAAGGCATATCATATTCGAGAATTCTCCGCAATGTATCGAAAACTCAAGGCTATGTTCCTTGCATGTCAAGTGTGCTTGCTGCATCAACGCTGCGTGCGTAGGGATTCTCAAAGTGCCATCCGTTACAAGATAAGATTAGCTTATCTTATCGGGTGTTCCACCTTTGGGCAGCCGGGATTTATCCAGGTGACCGCCAAACCACGCTAGCCTGATTTTGGTGCTTGCTCATCCTCCAATCTTTCACTCTGCCAACTTTCAGCCTTTCAGCTTTGCGTCCCGTTGCTCTCCATCTCAGCATCTCCAGCATTGCTGCCTCCCCTCAGTCATCCACGATAATCGAGAGCAGAAACTCAACTAATCCTTCCGGCGACCAATTCCTTTGCGGTTGTTCACCGTCGATCCACGAGCCGATTTACGCCTTGTGCCCTAGAACCAACAGCGCATTTGCGCTCTGGGCGACCCCGTCGACTCATAGCTTCCTCGACAAGTGCTGGTTTGCGAAGTTCATTGGGACTTGAACTCGCTGGCTAAAAGCAATTCACCTTGCTCCTTACGCCACTTGATACACTCGTCCAGCCCACCAACGCAATGGATTCCGAACTCCCGCAGAACGACCAACACTTCGAGGGTGCGTCTTGGGGAGATGAGGGATATGAAGAAGCAAATGATATACAGCATAGCGACGAACAAAGTCAAGATCCTGCCTTCCCACTTGCCCAAGCTGCGAATGGTGACTCAGAAGATGCTGGCGAATATGACCCAGAGTCGGTCACGATAACTTCAGTTCCAGAGACCGCAGAGTCTAAACCCCCGACCGATTCTACTACCCCCACCCCTACTCCTACCACGTCCACGTCCACGTCCGCAAAGCCGAAAACTGGCAAGCCCAAAACACAAGGGGGTTTCCTAATGGGAGACTCTGATGATGAGGAGGATGCGCCTACTCCAGCTTCCACCACCGCTGTTGCTGCGGGTGCGGCGCAAACCCCCATCACACAGAACCACCCTCCCCTTCCTGTATCTACCCCGGTTCAGAGCCAAGTGGGTGTCACTTCAGAGCAGCCGAACAATGGAATTGCTGTGAGAGCGCCCAGTGCCGCATCCAGTGCTGCGCATGCGCCGCCCCCTCCGACTGTGCAGCCTGTCCCTAGCAGAGACCCCAATGACACCTTCGGCATTCTGGAAGATCGTGTGAAGGAGGATCCGCGGGGCGACATGGAGGCTTGGCTCGCGCTGATTGCTGAACACCGTCGCTACGATCAGCTGGACGAGCTACGTGGAGTGTACGAGCGCTTCATCGAAGTCTTCCCTCAGGCTGTAAGTCCAAGGCTTCCAGCGATTGGCAAGGTCTACCGCTAACATACCGACAGGCAGATATCTGGGCAGATTGGGCACAGCTTGAGCTGAGTTCCAACCGTTTCCAGGACGCCGAAGCGCTCTTCAACCGATCCCTGGTCAATGTACCAAACGTCAAGCTCTGGACCGTATACCTCAATTACATCCGCAGAAGATATGATCTTACCAATGATCCTAATGGTGAGGCTCGCCGAATCCTCAGTATGTCGTACGACTTTGTCATTAGCTCTGTCGGAATCGATCGAGACTCGGGTCAATTGTGGAAGGACTATATTCAGTTCATCAAGAGTGGTCCAGGCCAGATCGGAGGCAGTGGCTGGCAGGATCAGCAAAAGATGGATCAGCTGCGCAAGGCCTATCACCGCGCAATCACGGTTCCCATGTCCGCGCTCACAGACCTGTGGAAGGATTATGATCAGTTCGAGATGAGCCTCAACAAGACAACTGTAAGTCCCGTCTGGACGTAGCTGGGATATGGATGCTAACCACCAATAGGGTCGCCAGTTCATTCAGAAGCGTTCGCCGGCATACATGACAGCCAAGGCGGCGAACTCCCAGCTTGACCGCCTGATTCCCAGACTTCAGCGGACTTCTCTTCCACGGCTGCCCCCAGCTCCTGGCTTTGATGGTGACCAGGAGTTCATGGAGCAGGTCGAGATCTGGAAGAAATGGATTCAATGGGAGAAGGACGACCCTTTGGTTCTTCTTGACGAAGAGCCCGAGGCCTACAAAGCCCGTATTCTGTACTGCTACAGGCAGGCTTTGATGGCCCTTCGATTCTGGCCCGAGATGTGGGTTGATGCTGCGGAATGGTGCTTCGCCAACAACATCACGAAGGACGGCAAGGAGCTGGGCCTCTCTTTCCTGACTGACGGCATCGAAGCCAACCCTGAGAGCGTCTTGCTGTCACTGAAGCATGGAGATCGCGTGGAGATGACTTATCCCACCGGAGACGACGAAGCGAGTAAGGCTGCCCGCGCGAAGGCGATTCGTGAACCTTACAGCCGTGTCCTCGACACGTTGTATGCCATGTCCAAGAAGATTAAGGAGCGGGAGGAGCGAGAGGTCCGTAAGATCGAGGAGGCTGCTGCGCGTGATCCGAATGTCAAGGACTCTATCGAAAACAACGATGATGAACCTGATGGTGACAACCACAGACCAGCTGACCTTGGAAAGGAGGAGCGTATCAAGGCCGTCAAGCACGGCTTTTCGGTACAGGCTGACATGCTCAAGCGCACCATTTCATTCGTGTGGATTGCACTTTGCCGGGCGGCGCGGAGAACACAAGGCAAGGGCAACACGACGTCGGGTCTCAGACAGGTATTTATTGAGGCTCGTGGTCGGGGTCAGCTTACCAGTGATGTCTACATTGCTGTTGCTAAGATGGAGGCCCTAATCTACAACGACCCCGCCGGTGGCAAGATCTTCGATCGCGGTGCCAAGCTATTCCCGGAGGACGCCAGCTTCATGCTGGAGTATCTCAAGTTTTTACACTCGAAGGGTGACACAACAAGTAAGTCTCAATCTCCCTTTTCTTTTCTTTGTGCTAATTCTCGTCCAGATGCTCGTGTGGTATTCGAGACCTGCGTCAACCGCCTCACGCAGAAGGATGACAAGAAGGATCAGGCTAAGCAGCTGTATTCCTACTTCCACAAGTACGAATCGCAATTTGGCGAGCTATCCTCTATTGCCGAGCTCGAGAAGCGCATGTCGGAGCTCTGGCCGGCCGACCCCAAGCTTACCCACTTCGCGAACCGCTTCTCAGTCGAGACATTCGATCCGATTGCCTATCGCCTCATCATCTCGCCGGCCGTTCAGCTGCGGCCGAAGATGCTGATCCCGGCTATTGAGCAGCCGACCTCAGTGCGACAGACTCCCATGCCGCCGCTGCCGATTCGCCAGACCGCCAGCCCGGGTCCTCAGTATATGGGCATCACGAACTCGCCTAAGAGACCGTTTGCGGGCGATGATTATGAAGAGCTCAACCGGCCGCGAAAGCTTGCTAGAGGAGAGTCACCGCTGAAAGGTGCCGCTGGTCGCCGTCTCGACCAGCAGAGACGCAACCAAGGAGCGCCTCTTTCCCGAGACATCACCTTTTTGCTTGGTATTCTGCCCCCGGCTCACGCATACGCGCACTCGCCAGGCGCATTCCGCTTGAGCGCTCCCAACCTCGTCGGCCTCATCAGAGAGACTCCAGTGCCGGACTACAGCGCCTGGAAAGCCCAGCAAGAGCTCGGTTCTCGACAAAATAATGGTATGCAACCCCCTTCTCATGGCCGGCAGGCATCTGGTGACTACGCTGGGTACGGGTATGGTGGACGAAACTCGCCGCAAAGGACTCTCAGTCCACTTGACGGTACCGGTCGGCGCTTGGCGTCGTCCGGATACCGGAATTCTCCTCTCCGACCTGGTTCCAGTGGCGGGAATCCCGAAGCCGCTGCATCCCGACAGGATGCGACTCGGCAGGGACAATACCCGCCAGCGGCTCCATACGATGGGAATGCCACCTGGACATCACAACCTGCCGACTACGGCCAAGCACCGGCACAGCAATATGGCAGATACCAGTATTGATCTTGGAGCTGACGAATGGATATTCAGGGGCCGGTTTCCGAAGAGGTTGGGCTTAAGATTGAGTTTCGACACAAGGACTCGACGATTCGCCGCACGCTGCACGCCACTTTCTTCTCCCAGTCATTTTCTTTTGAAGGTCTACAGAGCAAGCTTCATTACGCTTTGCTTGGACCTCATCCTCTCCAGCAAACTGTTTCCGGTTGGGCCGCCGTCTTCCTCCTTTCTGCGTTTGTGAGTTCGAGGAAAGGCGCTCTTTCGATCTCTTTGAACGGACATGATCGTCAGTGTTCTGTATAATATAAAAGTTAGGGGGTTCCGCATCGATGGGGCGTTCAGGGTGGCGGATACTTGCACGTGCTGCTGCTACGGAAGCAGCAAGGTTCATTTTCGTCTACAAAAAGCAGCGGTCGCAGTGCTGCGTTCGGTGGCCCATTGGCGGCATTCAAAAGGGTTGATAGCGGACGGACAGACAGATGGAGTCCTGGCACAGGAGCCGTTGTATACTTCGGCTAGCCATAAACTTTAAGGAAGCAGATGATGTTGAAACAAGTGTGCATTTCGTGACCATTAACGGTGTAATGCCAATGAGATTACTTGACTATGACTTGAGTGTGCTCAGGTGGTGCCTCTAGCCATCAATGGTGAGATGGGCAGTCTTGACTAGACAGCTCCTCCCTCTTTTATATACATGAGAAATCTACCGATGCCAGCGTGGAGCTTGAGACGATGGCGCGAATGGTGGGGATGGGGTTGAAGACGGGTGGGTGGCAACATTCGCTCCAAGCAAGGCAGATAATCTCACAGACCTCTGGTACAAGAGTCGCCGCCGCTGCTTATTCAGCTGAGTTTTTCACGCCCTACAAGTTATTTTACCTTCAGTAGCCCAGCTACCTAGTAAGTGGAAAGTAGTGGAGACATTTACAGAATCGTCTCCTATAGTATACCAGGCAGCTCATAGACAGTCAGATAGCTCGGTCATCACAGGCCAATCAAATCGCGAAATGCAGACTTCACTTCGTACTTTACGACGCATTTGATGCCATTTTCAAGCAGGAGATATTTCTTGAGGAAACCGAAAGCAGTTTGAGTTCCATGCTACCTGATTGACACATGAGGTTTTCTTATTGTGCCTGCTTGCTTTCAAGACACTGCTGTTGCTGGTGTTGGTTCACTTTGGCATTTCTAGCGCCGCTGTCCTCGGTGTCACTGCTTTTTGAACATTAATACCATCACAGGTTCCAGCGCGCTTCCCTTCGTGTTCTTGATTATTGTTGTTGATTGATATTATGTTTTTATTCAGTGTCTGATATCCCTGGTGACCTCGCCTTCTCCGGCAGCATCATCGTTGTCGAATTTGTGTCATCCCACCCCGAGTAGCCAATATCAGAATACCTGCCTTATATAGTAAAGCCAGTAACAACATGTGCCATTGTGATGACCTCGAGTTGATATGTTGAGGCCTTTTCTTTGGCGCGTGAAATCTTTCATTTCTTGTCTTGCTCTCATATTTCGTGTCTGCCTTGGGTGCCCCTTCCCTTCCCTCACAGGGCGCCCAGTCTCGATATTTTCTGCACCTGCCTTGACTTTCCACCTCCGCCGCCCCTTCCCCCACGATCAACAGCTAGACCTTCCAACCCATCTCTATATAAGGGAACCTTTTTTCTCAACCAAGCCCTTTTCCTTTCTTCCTCCACACACATCCAACCAGCCAACCAGCTTCAGCCAAGATCAAGGTAGGTCAATCATGCCCATCCACACACATCACATATTCTTCCCGTACATATATGCCTTCGTCCACTTCCACTTGCGGCTTCAAAACATCTTGCCCACCTTTCTCAAACATCACCACTTCCATCCTACATCACATTTATCACTCAACAGCTTTCACTTCTCAATGGGTAGTTTTTGAGGCGAGACCGGCTCGCACCTTCTCATTTGTGCCCTCCTGCCTTCCTGCCCGGCCTGCCTCCTTCCTTCCATTCTTCCTTCTTTCTGCCTCGGTTACCTTCACTGAGCCTACAAAAAGGTGTCTTTCCTTCACCTGCAACCCAACTTCTTCTCCACACACCAACACATATTAACATCTTCAACAGCAACAGCAATACTTTCCGGATTTAAATCCAACAATACCAGTAACAACCACACACAGCCCTTTCAGCTTTGATTCATTCACACAAGATGTCTGCCAACGGTCGTACTCAGCAGAGCCGCGCCTCCGCCCTGAACATGGACGGATCGAATGATGGTGGTTCCCCCTCCGGCGGTCGATCCCGCTCTGGTTCGCACGCCTCTCAGCCCAAGGCTCAGAACCCCTTCGGTCCTTCTATGGGCTTTGACCCGGCCAAGCCTGAGGGTGGACCTCCGAAGGACCGTCAGAACACCCGCATTGACCCGCCCGCCGAGTCCTTTCTCAACCCCGGCGCATCTCCTTTTATTCGGAGACCTGGCTACAACACCGTTGGCAAGCCCGTCAACTTAGAGGTGAACCAGTTCCGCGTCAAGCAGTGGAACGACAAAATGACAATCTATCAATACGATGTCACCATCTCGCCGCCTCCCCTGAAGTACAACGTCGTCTTCAAGAAGTGCTGGGAGTCTCCAGCTGTCCAGCAGATGCTCAAGAAGTACAAGTGTCTCTGGCTGCAGGACGGTCGCAAGCTCGCTTGGTATGGATTCTTTCTTCACACTAAGTTTTAGTTGAACCGCATTTCTAACACATTCGCAGGTCCTCGGTTCCCATCAACCGTGGCGAGGAGCGTCTCAAAGTCGATCTCAATGAGGGAAAGCCCATCCGCCCCAATGCCAAGGTTCGCGATAACTCATTCTACTTCGTCATGAAGGAGACCAAGAAGGTGAACTTGGCAGCCCTTGAGGCTTACCTTACTGGCAAAATGGATTGGGATAATTCCGTTCTCGAATGCATGAATTTCCTCGATCACCTCGTTCGTCAGTACCCCAGCGAACGTCTTCTTTCCATCAAGCGCAACTTCTACAATGAGCGCAACAAGAATAGCATGGAGCTCGACACCTGCTTGGAGGTTGTAAAGGGTGTTTACTCTTCGGTCCGCATGAACCAGTCTGTTGTGGACAAGCTTGGTCGCGGACTTGGTCTGAACGTCGACGTCGCCAACACGGCTTTCTGGAAGGGTAACTGCCCGCTTCACATGCTCGTCCGGGACTTTCTGGGCACTTGTAGCCGCAAATGGAAGGCCATGAAGCCCAACGACATCGCCGGTGTTCTCAAGCCCATCCGGCAGAAGGACCAAAATGGACGTATCATTTTCGCCATGTCGGAGGCGTTCAAGCATCTTCGCACACTGGCAAGGCTTAGTTTCTCCCCAAAGCACCGTGGAAAGGAGAGTTGGGACAAGACCTACACCATCAAGGCCTTCGCTTTCGGTCAGCAGTACGGCGAGCAGGGCGCCACCGCAGACAACGTCAAATTCACCAACAATGGCGTGGAGATGAACATTACTCAGTACTTTCAAAAGACGTACGGGATTCAGATCATGTTTCCCGACTGGCCTGTCGTTGAGACTGCAAAGTCTGGCTTTTTCCCCATGGAGGTTTGCATCATCAAGGCCATGCAGCGCTACCTCTACAAGCTGGATCCCGAACAGACTTCCGCCATGATCAAGGCCGCAGTCACTCGGCCCAACCAGCGCAAAGCCGACATAATTGACGCAAAAAATCAGCTAGCCTGGAAGGAGGACCCGTACCTTCGCCAATACGGTATCGTTTTCGATGATCAAATGGCCCGCACCCAAGGTTCCTTGCTCGAGCCCCCCAAGATCCAATACGCGAACAACGTCACAAGCCCCATGTTCTCTGGCCGGTGGGATCTGCGCGGCAAGAAGTTCTGGGTGCCCAACCGCCAGCCTTTGCAGTCCTGGGGTATACTTATTATCGAGGGTGGATGCAACAAGGCTGCTGCCGTGGCCTTTGGACAGACGTTCAAACAAACGTACACTGGACACGGAGGCAAGGTCATGAAGGACGCAGTTATAATTGACAGCGAGGCCCGGAACCCTAATGTTGCTGAGGCCGTTGCGAAAGCGTATGCGCAAATCAAGGCCCAGACGAAGGCCACCCCTCAGTTACTCTTCTGTGTGCTGAGGTTCAACAACACTGGTACCTACGAGCGCATCAAGAAGTCAGGTGACTGTCGCTTTGGCTTACTGACCCAGTGCGTTCTTGCGCGTCACGTCGAGAAGAATCAGGGCCAGTACCACTCGAACGTGGCCATGAAGGTTAACGCCAAGCTTGGGGGCATTACCTGTCGTATTCCCCATCCGTCCGGTCCCGCCAGCAAGGCACCGGCCTTTTTCAAAGAGGTCACCATGATGATTGGTGTTGATGTATCTCATGCCACGCCTGGTATTGATGCCCCTTCGATGGCTTCGATGACCATGTCTATGGACCAGGACGCCACGTTCTATTCTGCGGCCGTTGAGACCAACGGTTACCGCGTCGAAATGCTATCCCCCATCAACTCGAAGAATTTCCTATCCCGTCTGATGCCCACCTGGCACAAGCGCATGAACCACCCGGCGCCGCCTCCCCACATCATCTACTTCCGTGACGGTGTATCCGAGGGCCAGTACGCTCAGGTCCTTGAATACGAGGTCGGGACGATGAAGAAGCTGATGGAGCAAAAATATCAGGGACAGAAGCAGCCCAAGTGGACAGTTGTCGTGGCCACTAAGCGCCACCACATCCGCTTCTTCCCGCAGCAGGGCGACAAGAACGGCAACCCGCTGCCTGGTACCCTCCTGGAGCGAGAGGTATGCCACCCGTTCTGGTGGGACTTCTACCTCTGCTCCCACGTCGCCATCCAGGGTACTGCCCGCCCCGTCCACTACACCGTTCTTGTAGACGAGGCCAAGATGAACCCCAACGACCTTCAGCGCATGATCTACGGTCAGTGCTACTCGTACGCCCGCTCGACGACTCCCGTTTCGCTTCATCCCGCCATCTACTACGCGGACCTTGCTTGTGGCCGCGCTCGTGTCCATGAGAATATCGCAACATCCCAGGGTTTCCGTTCTGGTCCCAAGGCTGCGGAGATGGTGGGAGAGTATGGCGCTCGGGGCCAGTCAATGTTTGACACCGATCGGCCTACCGAAGCTATGCAGCTCCTGCCTTTGGGCGGTGCTGGCCCTGATGCTGATCCCCAGGCTTCCGAGATGTTCAAGGGCACCATGTGGTACATCTAAGCAGGGATCACGACTATTGAGCAATGGTTAATGGGTGATGGAAGAAGGGAATGAATCAGGGAGTATGGAGATGAGAGATAACGAGGGGAGCGAGTGAAAGAAGCGATGAGCATGATGATGGCGAGAAGGGGAGTGATGGATGAGAGATTGCTCATGGCACAGCAGAGGATGTAAAAGGTCTACTAGTTCCGGGTCACGGTTAAGATGGCCTCAATCGTTACAATAAGGCGGCAGTGGCTTGGGTGAGCAGGTGACTGCGGCCTGTTTCAATTAGATAGTGAACGTTGCCTTTCCTCAACTGTTTTCAATATCCTACTGGTGAAGTGATGATCTTTGGAATTCAAGCGAAAAAGATGCAGCGCTGACCTTATCAAATTCGGCGAAGGAAAATATGATGAAAGGTTTACTGCTCCTGAGCAATATGGAAGCAACATATGCACCCATTTTTATGACATTTGAAAATATGTGCCGCGGATCAAAGTCATGCTCAATCAGATATTCAAGATTCTAGGATTCTTTGGGGGCGATGGAAGCCATTTTTGAGGTTTGGCGACCTGGTCAAGGATGACAAGTCGTAAGTGATGCGGATGAAGCTGTTGGATATGGAAATTTATGGAACAACGTGGCTGTATAAAAGTTTTTCGAAAAAGATCGTACGGACGGACTTATTAGCCATGCGGAACAGCGAAAGGAGGTTGCCCATCTGGGCAGATGTGGTTGGTCGATGACGCTGCGGTCTGGCTTTTGGGGATTCTCTAGCTGTATTTGGGTCTGCGTAGGAAGTCATGAGATGTCGGTTTTTGAAAGTGGTTCGTTTTTATCATTATTCTTCTCTTAGCTGTGGGTTTCTCAGAGGGCCACGAGAACATTTGGCTATAGCTTCGAGGAGGTTCAGACTCGGGATCTTCCTGATGTTTTGTCAGTGGCCTCGCCGTCTTTACACTCATCAATGCGTGTCTTGGCGGGTTCTCGAAATGACCCCCCGGTGACCGCGAGAGTGACGTCGAGTACGCCAGACTGACGCGGGGGGGGGGGGGGGGGGGGGGGGGGGGGGGGGGGGGGGGGGGGGCTGCATGTCTCTTTCGACCTTCCGGCTGGGCGAGGGAGGCTGGGTTGTTATAGGCAATTCCATCTTTGGATGCGAGGACCCAACAATGTTGGACACTGCGTGGGGCTTCCCGCTGTTTACTGATGAGTTGCTGCGTGAGTCGGCGTGCGGATTCTACAAAGTGGCACAGGAGGTTCTTCAACTTTCCTGCCCTCGAAACGATCCTGCACGCTTGGAGGACGGTCATCGCGGAAACAGGCGGAGGCTCGGGAACTTGTCGTTCTCGATCCCTGATATTCTCCTCCCCAGGACGACAGCTCAAATCTACGGCATCCCTGTCCATCGAGAAGAGGAGAGGGACCTGCGTCTTGCCCATGATAAATCACCAGCCTGATGATAATCCATCGTGAGAGATGTCCACCTCCAAAAAGCTACTCTAACTAGTTCTTTCATCTTCTTCTTCTCTTCTTTTCTTTCTGTTCGCCACGGATTCCGAGGCCGAGGAAGACCTTGTTCCTCAACCCCAAAGGTTTCAGTTCGCGTCCGGATCATTGCAGCAGTCACTCCAGAACCGACCTCTTGCTATGGCCATGCATCGCCGCCCCCTTCAACCAACCTCTCTCCCGACGGAGGGTTCAAGTGCAAGGCGATCCGCCTTGATCGGACGCCTTGGGACATTGATATAGGGCTGCCCGGAACAGCAAGCGAAGAAAAGACGCCAGGACCAGGGCCACACGGCTGTCCCAGGAAGAGAAGGATTGAGTGGACAGGGCGGTTGAGAGACCTCATTGCAAATAACCATTCGCACATTGCCAATCATCCTCGGCGGTCCCTTTTGGAATGCGAAACCGAAAACATAATCGAACCCTCCCCGTTGGATCGGACCATAGCCCAAGACACTCACATAGTACCTACATCCTGGCGCGCATCAAACACCTTCAAGCTCATCATCGGGGCGGACGCGTGCGAAGCTCTTTTGAATGTAATATGATTTCTTGGTATAGTCATACATGATCCTCGTAGACTTCAGAGTGATAACGTTGTAACCCGACAATTGACGAAACGCTTCCCTTTCCAAAAAAAAAGAAGAAAAAAAAGAAAAAACACAACGCAAACTTGGCAAATGATTTCCCCTCAAACGGACGAGTTCTGATGCGACTAGACTCCACACAAGCTCTCCGCTTTCCTTTCCGGGAGCTCTGTACCCATGACATCAATGCAACTCCACCCCCGCCATCGCAACCCATCTTTCCGACAGCTCGACCACATTATGATCCGTAAACAACCCCCGTCAATTACACATCACGGAGTGTCTCGCCTCTCATCTATTTCGCCGTGACGACGACGTTGGGGATGGAGAGGTTCTCCCCCTTGCCAGAAACGATGGGCATCTCGCGAGCCTTCTCCTCCGCGCCAAAGTTGGAGCTCGCCCGTCGGCTGAGCGTGACGCCTGCCGTGGAGCGGGTACCGGGGCCGTAGTTGATGTTGCTCGCCTTGTCAAGCGTCTCCTTGCACATGCGCAGGAAGACGGCACCCAGCTCCGGTCGGTGCAGGGGAATGAGGCTGAAGAAGAGAGAGGCGGTAATACGGAAAAGGGTCTTGCGGTGCAGGCGCACGGAGTACGTCTCCTCGAGGAAAGTGAAGAAGTGCTCCTGCAAACTCTCGAGGAGGTCCGAGTCGGCCTCGTCGAGGAGAGGATGGTCGCTGTCGAGAGCACCGCGCAGGTCGTGGTTGTTGGCGCTCATGAAGAGGATGTGGTCGTAACCGCAAAGGGACTGTAAGACCTTGCCGAGATCGTAGTGGATGTCGCCCTCGGGGGTCAGGGTGTTTTCGAGCTGACAGCGCACGTCGATGAAGCTGACGAGCTTCTCGTCCTTGGAGAGGATGGCATTGCTGAAGACGGGGTCGCCGTGGATGACTTGTGCGTGCACGCCCTTCTCCTCGGCCTCGTAGGTGTCGAGGAACTCGTTGATACGGGCGAAAAGGGACGCGGCCAGGGGGCCAAGGGCATCGTACTTGTCCTGGTGCTGGTAGTACCGACTGCGCAGCTTTGAGCCGTAGTTTGCGTAGATGTTGACGCGGTTGTTGGCTCTCGCAAGGGAGTGCTCCTCGAACTTCTTCTCCAGAGCGCTGGGGATGTTGAGGGTGGCCTTATCGGTGCTGGCCGTGGTGTGAACGGAGTGGAGGGCCTTCAGCAGGGAGATGAGGCGGCCCTTGGTAATTGAGCGACCGACCAAAAGGTGAGAAAAGGTCAAGCCACGTCGGTTTTCCATGGTGATGTTGTAGGTGGTGGTGTCGGGGATGTAGTCGACGTTGTAGACGGTAGGGAAGATGTGAGCGATTTCGGCGGGCATGTGGGAGTAGAAAAAGAGCTCGCCGAGGATGTTCTCCGACTTGCTCGACTTGATCACCTTGTCGCCAATGATCTGGATGGTGTTGAAGTCGCGCGCGGCGATCATGCCGGCCTTCTTCGCATCCTCCGCGGTGCCAGCATCTTGGCCGATCAGCGCAGCCGGGTCGTGCTCATCCAGAAGCCAACCAATCTCCCGCATGGTATCCAAGTTGGCATTGACTGCCAGGTCATCAACGTAGACATCGGCGTAGGGCTTGCCGAAGTGGATGTCGTGGTAGGGAATTTCGTACTTGGCCAACTGGGCAAAAGTAACCGGGCCGACATCCGCGAGGACGGAGCCCAGGTTTCCGTGGTGTGTCCGCATGCGACGCGCCGTTTGCTGTCGATAAGTTAGCAAAAGTATTCAGGAAGCCCACCTGCCGTTTGCGCCAAGCGCCAAGACTCGACTTACAATGATAATGTAGTGGCCCGCGTTATACAACTGCTGCACGAGGCGGATGTTCTTCTCGATGGGAGGGCAGGTGGAGTAGTCTCCGGCCACGGCAGGCACGCCGACCAAGGTCATATCGAGGTCGAAGCAGAAACGGCGCTTCTTCAGCTTGATGGGGAGATTGGAGGTGTCGGTCTTGAGGAGCTTCAGGAGGTCCTTGAGCTGCTCGGGCGTGCCGACGACGCTGAAATCCTTGGTGCTGACAGGCATGCCCAGGTAGGGAACACCGTTCTGGATCATGAGGGCAATCATCTGCGAGGTGTAGTACTCGCCCACTTCTGAGCCGTCGGGCCGCTTCATGTCGAGGTTCTCGGCAGCCCACGACTTGAGCTGTGCGGCGGACGGGAAGACGTATGCGCCAGTGTTCGCCTTGTTGGAAATGGCCTTCTTCTCCTGGATATCGACGATGCGCTCCAAGCCGTCCCTGTCGAGGTGCTCTGGTTAGACGTGCCGGTGCAGGGCGGGAAGCTTGCTGCGTAGCGCTCCCGGGGTTCACTTACTTGGTGGGTTCCGTCTTGATGTAAGAGAAGATGGGCTTGTCACCGACGTCGGGGAAGTAGAAGCAGCCGCCATGGCCCTTGGGCATGTTGCGGATGTCCTGGAGGACGTCGGCCCAGTAGATGGTATCGCAGTCGAGGGAGACGGTCTTGCGCTCGAGGTGCTTCTTGGTCATGCTCTGGGTGACGATGAAGAGCTGTAGGGGCGGGAATCCGTCAGTGATGAGCTCCCCGTCTTGCTTCGTTGCGCCTCCTTGTGCGGTGTACGCACCAAGGGAGACCGCGAAGGTCGGGCGGAGAACTTACCGTCTCGCTGGCGCCCTTGGTCTGGTGGCGCAAGCGCAGCAGTCTGAAGTCGATCTTGGAGAAGGTCTTGCTCACGAGCTGACCGATTCTGAACTCGTCGTCGACCTCCTCGTTGATGGCCATCCACAGGGTGTCGCCGGGCTTGAGGCTCAGGTTGTCAATGAGCCATAGCAGCATGGGCCGGCCGACGATGTTGATCAGCGGCTTCGGGTAGCGGTAGCCCTCCTTTGCGAAGCGGGAGCCAATGCCGCCGATAGGGATAATGACGTTGATGGGCTCATGGTTGACGTCGCCGTTGGCGGCGGCGGCAGCAGCAGCGCCGTTGGCAGCTGCCTTTGTTAGGGGAGCCATTGCGACAAGGGAAAGGGTCAACGGCTGTTGCCTGTCTCAAGGTGGTGTTCGCCGTTTGCGAAAAGGAGCGGTGGGATGATACCGGGAAAGGTGTCGCAAAGCGCGAGGCGGCGCGGGAGCAGCAGAAATGTCGCGAACGATGGGAAATGTCTCTGGGCCTTTGGGGTAGAACCGTGGCGGGGGGACCTGCAGCGACACAACCGAGAAGCCACAGAACGGTCTGGTCTCTGTTTCCAGCGAGAGTGAGACGGAGAAAGGCAGAATGCAAATCTTGGAGTTTCCAATCCAACACTGCAAGGCAGAGAAAAGTGAAGCTAAAGGAGAGGAGTTGCGAGTCGGACGAGCTCGAGAGAAATGGCCGGCCGACGAGGGGGATAGGTGTCCCTCTTTCCCACCTTTAGACCTTGAGGTACCCAGCGAAAAAAGATACGTACACAGTAAGGTAAGGCAAGGCAAGGCAAGGGAAGGTAATGTCAGGGTCGTGGAGTCCGTATCCTGGTAGCAACGACAAGCAACAGTAAGTGAGTGGATGCGATCTGGCCTTCTAGCGCCGACTCGCAGGCAGGCAGGCACCAGGGGGGGGAATAAAAAAAATAAAATAAAAAAATAGGTCGGGTCCTCTTGAAGCGAACGAAAAAGTCGGCCCAGCTCCTTTTTTTGAGCTGAATTTCTCCAAATGCGAACATGTGTAATGCCGCGGGCGCGGCAATGGCCCCCAAACTTCGTTAGGGGACCGATAATTAAGTGACACCCTCCCGCTCACTCCACACCTCAGTCGAGTCTCAATGACTTGAACTCACACACCACACACACACATACTCTCTCTCTCTCTCCTCTCTTCCCTCCCTGTCCTCGCACGCCCTGTATCCGTCCGTACCTACTCTGCGGATACTGCCCCTCCATCCCCTTACCTTTCTGGCTCACATCGAATGGAACCCAACAAGGATGAGGGGGCCATTTCCCTCAACTCAAGGGCCCTTTTCTTCTTCTTCACGCCTTTGCTGTCTCTCCCGCTGTCGCAAGCCCCGACCATATCGCCGCTCCGTCTGTAAGTCCAAGGTAAGGGGTGGCCGTGGCCTAGATCGGAGATCAGCCCACTCACTTTTGCGGACAAGTCCAGCAGGAGACGGACAAGCAACCAGGGGAGTAAAAAAAACAACAACCAAAGTACGAGGTGGCATGTGGTTGATGGGACAAGGGGGGGTTTTGCTTCGCCGTATCTTGACCGTGGACCAACGCCCTGTGAGACGCTTAGCACGACCTACCTAGACTGATGAGACTGAATGAGCAGCGAGCCGCGGCGGCGCCAATGGGATTGCCAATCGCCAATTAGGCACCGACCGGGAACGACCTTCCAGGCCGTCAAAATGGATTGCGGAAGTGGAGCCGGTCGAGCGCCCCGGCCGGGGACAGTTAGCGTGACCGGGTCTTGGCACTGTGCTGCGAACCCCTGTACGGAGCAGACGCCCGGACCAGCCCAGAATCTCGACGTGCCTGGCCTTGTGGGCTTGTCCCCGACTCTCTCCAAGCCTCCCCAAGCAGGCCTAGTCTCGTCTGGACCCAATGCGGGATCCCGTCTTGGATCATCGGTCACAACCGTGACTTTCCTTGTCGCTTTTTGCTGTTCACTGCTGGTGTCTCGCTGTCTCCGTCCGGAACTCGTCATCAGGCGCAGTAAACCGAGAGTCTCCCGCCGAAAACCGTCGCCTCAATTTCGTAAAAAGTTTGACCGGGCAGAACCAGGAAGTATGTGTGTGTGTGTGTCTTATTCACGGCCTGGGCTGGTTGGCGGCCGTTGGCCCTAAGCGAACCACCATTTGTTTGGTCCTTTGTCTGGCACTTGTGCGGCGTATCCACGATGGGCAAAGATGGACACGTGTGATCGCGATCAGATTGCTGACTGGATTGCGAGGAAGGGGGTTTTCCGTAAGAGAAACGCTCCCCTCAAACAGCTCGAGCGCTTTGACAAAAGGGCTTTCGAGGAATCCTGACATCATCGAGTATAAACACCGGCTGAAGTCCTCACTCTTCCCTCCTTGCCGTCACTAGTGAGCACGTCTCAAATTCCGGTTTGGATGTCAAACTGCGCTGTCTTAGCTCTTGGTCTCGGTTCGGGAGCACGGAACTCTGAACAATTGGGACGAAATGCAGCATGAAGCACGAGCCAAACCTGCGGCGGGCGACAGCATAAACGCAGGAAATCAAGCACCAGTGGGGCCAGTGGCAGAGCTAGGAGGGCTGCGGGTGCGCGTGCTGTGCCTCTTACAACAGTTATCGCATGCATCCCAGTCGCCCAGCAGTGCGTCGAGTCGGGGCCACACAGAATCGCTCATGCCGTCAGCCTTGCGTGGGATTGGCGGAGACGCAGGGGGAGGGGCAACGACATGAGTGACAGGGGTTCGGATGCGTGTGCGAGAGAGGCTTGGGCATTTGGCTTTGTTGGAGGAAGCGCATCCAGCGCAAGCGGAATCAATCAGTGCCAAATGTCTGTACACCGCTGCGGGCGACTGAGGTTGATGGATGCAAAACTCCGTAATGAGCTGATGACGAAGGAGCGCTAAGGCGCCTGTGGTTGGCTGTCAGAGTGTGTTGTGTCTTGGAGCTCAGGGGCTGCTCATTTCGACCTGCAGGCGCTCGAAATATCAAAGACGCAAAGTTTGATAGAAGGTTGAACCTTGGCTTGCTTGCTTGCGGCAACAGTCCAGTACTGACTAGCCTTCCTGCCGGTAGGATAGGTACTATGTATGAACGGCCAACTTCACCAAAGTCGTACTTGACTGGTCATAGGTACCGAGTGATTTGGCCGAGAGGAGCGATCCACAGCCCCGAACCCAATCCTGCAAGGAGGGGAGGGCAAAGTCAGATAGAGTGGCTGGGTAGGCTATTGTAGCAAGTCACTGGATGTTGCAGGCGACACGCTACCATTGTTGAGCGCAACGGGGCGGGAAGTCTGACGGAGATGAGATAGCAGCGGAAGATGGTGCATACTACATTGGCGAGACGGGGAGCGCATAAACTGAGGCGACCGAGAAGCTTCAGGCATGCAGTGGCCTCTCTCTGAAGGAGAAAAAGAAGAAGAAGAAGAAGCGTGGAAGGAGGGAACCGCCATACTCGGACATTGCGCAAGATGCCATCGACACATGTCCTGAAACAGCGTGCTTGCTTGACTCGTAGCGGCGTGTTTGGCGATCATGGCCAATGCCGAGTTGACAGGCGGATAGGGACTCTGTAAAGTGGGATGGGCACCATAATTCTCTGTGGTTGATCCCGAAGCTGCCGAGCGATGGGTGAGTGACCAAGGGAAGATGCTGGGAAAATCCGGGGAATTTGCGGCGAGTCCTTGTTCAGATAAAGTTACCTGGTGTGTTTCATTCTTCAAGGTCCTTTCCTGCCTATTTTTTTTTATTTTTTTGTGTGTGGCGCGGAGCAGAGATCGTCCCGGCCAGTGTGCCATGGAGCGTTTCTGTTGCCATGTACAAGGTGCCCCGCCAAGACGCGCATCTTGTGTTAGATACGTGTCGAAAGTGCGGAAGCCAAGCAGGAGATGGCGTGGCCTGTCATCGAGGGCAAGGGACGGAGAGAAAGAGAAGACGAACGAGGAGTCCGAGTCTCCTTTGCACTTGCGTCGAAAGAGGCTCTGGCCAGCCGATGATGTTATGTATGCTAGCGTGGCTAGGTATTTGGCTGGAGGGCCGTGAGTTGTCGTAACTATGTGTCAATGTCCGCCAGTTGTCGTCGAGGCTGCACCGTGGCTTCTGTTGCTTCTCGAAGGAGATCCGAACGTAGGAGAGAGCAAGAGGGGGGGAGAGAGAGAACACAAAAGCAGACCCGACCATTAAGGTTCAACCCGCTGGGACGCCACACTACCTATGCCGTCATGCCATACACGGCAGGGCTGTGCTGGCGACACGTCTTCTTTGCTGTTCCCATGCCGTCAAGTGCAGTGCACCGGGCCGTTTTGCGAGGTCGTGACGACGCAAGCAACTGCAACGGGAACGGTTGAACTCCCGCAGAGTGCATCGGGAGGAAGCACGCAATGTGGCCGGGCCGTGGGGAAAGAGCCGACCCACGTTGTTGCCATCGCTCCGGCCGGCCCTTCATCCATCCCGGGGTTCATTTATTTGATTTTTCTATTTCATTCTCTTTACCAAACAACAATAACCAATCCTTATTTGCCAGCGACAGAAGGGTGCAGGTGCGTGGTAGGGATGACTCGGCGTGCCCCAGTGCCCGGATACGAGAGGACGCATTTAGCATTCGGCCGCAGATGAGCCAAGAAATTGCAGAGTGAGAAATATTGACGTGAAAAGTTTGAACTGCTTGATAGCGAGAACCCAGCCATCGGCTGGCAAGTAGACAAACGTTAGAGTTGCAAGTTATTAGGAGCCTACAGGCTGTCAATTGCGATCTGCATCACTACGACGCTGCATCCTCCCTTTGGGTGCATTCCTTTTTGTCGCCGCCAGTTGTTGGTCGGTCGGTCTGCCCAGCTGAGGGAACAACAAGCAATTCTTCACTCGCTTGACTGCATCGACGCCATCTGACTTGGCTCCTGTCTTATCGCGCCAGAGCATCCCACAGACAGGGGGGGAAAGCAGCGGGATAGGCATCTTGTGCAGGCCCACGTGAACCCATGCGCCGCTGTTCTCCAATCTCAGACCCGACCATTGAGAGAAGCCGTGATCGCGGCCGCAACAAAGAGGCATATATATCAATGGATACTCCCGTGACGACGCCGCCCAGTCAGCGCCGATTGACCGAGTAGCGCGCGACGTGAGCGTGAAGCTGGATGAGATCCCTTCTATGGGCCGCACCGTACGAGATGACACCCAGGGACCGACACTGTGTCGTCCCTCAGTGGCGGAGTCGAGGATCCACCTCACAGTGTGTGGGAACGGGCGCGAACCTCGAGTGGGAACGGTTGCCATTTGCTAGCCCCAGGGGGAAGGGCAGCTCCCCAAAGATTTGTTCCATCCAGCCATGCCACAAAGAAAAAGGAAAAAAAAAAAAAGGTGCTAATGCAGGAGGGAAGAAAACGTCGAACCTGTCGCGACACATCGTCGTCTTTCTTCCAGCAGCCACGGTACGCAGCCTCGTTACGAGACGAGGCCAGAATTGGGATGGGCCAGCCACACACCCTTACGTCGTCAGTCATGGTTTTTGTTCCCGTATGGCGGTTACTGGTTGGCTTTTCTTTTGTTTTGTTCACGACAATGAGATTGAGTTTCGCTTGCCCCCTTTTCCTGCAGCGGCATGTCTGCGGCATGAACGAGAGTAATCAGACAATCAGACAATCAGACAACCAGATCAACTCTAGACTAGCGATGCCTGGTTTGCAACAATAGCTGAGAGGCTCGTTGCACCCCAATTACGATTGCCAGCAGCATTGTAACGACTGGCAAAGCAAAAAGTTTGATCAGCTACGGCTCCCGTTGCAGAGCGCAGCGAAGCAGGGCCAGGCAGACCCGGCCGGGTCTGACCTGTTCTTGTCAAGCATCATCAACAGCTGGCAACACGTTGCGTATGACATGAGCAACCAAGTCCCCCGTCCACCAAGCGGTGCCACCACATCTTCAAGAGCTCCTACACAGCAGTCTTGTCGAATCTTGGTATCGCACCGCTCGTCCAACCGAGCAATGCAAGGCCTACGCAGCCAACCCGTCCTGTGTCAGTGACCAGTGCATAGAAGCCCAGGCCAGACGATACCGACATGGCACCGGTGCCCTGGCTTGCCCGACGTGGTATCGACTGTTCCGATGTCAGAGATCGGCCACCTTGAATTCTGACACACAGTGCGGCGCCTTGTGAACACACAGCCAAGCTCAAGGGTAGCCCTCCCCTCTGCGGCTCCCCCATGCCCCCCATGGCCCCCTGTTTGCCTGCCCCAGCAGTTAACAGAGCTCACAGATGGATGGGGAGGGGAGGCCCGCGTTTGAAAGGGGTCCCAGCATCCCTCTCGCGACTCCTTGCTTGCTCTAGCGGCCCTTCATCCACTGGCGGACAGCACCGCGCTGCACCGTGTCGTCGACCCAACCAATGAGAGGCGGCGCTATTTTTCTCTCAGCGGCCCCCACTTGCACCCGGGCCTTTCCCTTCCTGCTGGAACCGCTTGGGTTGCCCGCCAGTGCTGCCCATCACGAAAAATAGAGGAAGCGAGGTTCCGGGCAAAAGTACCTTTCAGGCAAGGATTGCTGACACTGTACATCGGCCAGGACGGGAAAGTCAGTCAGCACCTCGAGTGGGCACCTGCCGGGATCCGCCTCTACCACGGTTCCCCCTTCACAGTTCCCTTCCCTTGCTTCGACTGTGGCATCCCGCGTCTTGCTCTTCCCCGTTCCTCCGGCTCGATACCTGCCAACACCTATTCTCTTCCTCTCTGGCCTGCACTTTTTCCCTCCGTGGATTCAATTTCCTCCCTCCGAACCAAGTCAGCGACGCTTTTCCAAGCCTGCCATATTGGACCCGTCGCAAACGAAGGCAAACGACGGCTTCGAACCACTCGTAATAACCCTAAACGATTCGGTCGGCGAAAACACTAAGCTCACAGAGAGACACTCTCGATACGCATGTCGAACACGGCAGCCCTGCGAGCGTCATTCCCCCACCCCCAGGAAACCTAGAGGCAACCAAGACCTTCCGTTCCTGCGCTGCTGCTGCTGCACCACCAAAGCCGCGAGAAACCACTCCCAGTCACTGCGCGGCACCCAAGCTGCCACTTTTCTGTCTTCTTCCGCTCGCTACCGTTTCATCGAAGCTCGGTTCGCACAATCCTCGACGCACCTCGATCGCAGTCGTCTCCCGAGCCATATCGAACAACCCCCCAGACACTGACTGAACCGCCCTCTAGCGGCTGGTAATCCGTCCATCATGTTACGACACGGGAGCATATTGGGCTTCTTCCTCAAGCCCTTGGGATGGATTCCCGGCGGTCCTCAACAGGCTGCCTACGCCGCCGCCCTCGGCCTGGTCGCGATCCAGGTCGGTATCGGCATCATCATGAAGATCGCCCAGACCGGTGGCTCCTATTCTTTCTCCCCCTCAGCGTCCGTCACCATCTCCGAGTTCTTCAAAATGGTTCTGTCCACCATCTTCTTCTACAATGAATGCAAGCGCCGAGTCGCTGACGGCATCCGCCCGTCGACCCGTGGAGGCGGGAGCGGCTACGCCTCCCTCGCCACCTCAGAGTTACCCTTGAACGAGCGAAGTAGTTTGGACGAGAAACGGGAAGAGGAGGGGCTGAACGGCAGTGCCAGCTCGTCGAGCAATGGCAACGTTGTCGATAAGCATACTGGCCCGCTGCCCTCGCTCGATCTCAGAACGTACTGGAGCTACGTTCGCGGAGAGGTGACCAGAGACGTGCGATACGGCTTCTGCAACTTGGCCTTGTTTTACGTGCTCATCAACAACTCGGTATGTGATGCCCGTCCGCCCACCCTTCTGCCATATTGGCCTTGGCTAACTCGCCCAGATCTTCGTCAGCTACAAGATGGCCGATCCCGGTACGATTCAACTGACCAAGAGCGGTGTCACCTTCATCACCGCCCTGGTCATGATTGCGACCCTGAACACCAAGATCTCCAAGATCCAATGGATCGCTATTCTGATGCAGGTGAGTGCTGCCGTCGTGACACTCGACGACCCGATCTCGACTCTAACACGGTGTAGATTTGCGGCTTGATGGTGACCCAGTACAACCCCCAGACGGGTACGACATACCCGTTCAGCACGTACTTCATCCTGCTCTTCCAGGTCTTCCTGAGCGCGTCCTCGGGCGTGTACAACCAGGCGCTGCTCAAGACGGATGACTCGAGCTTGCACGCCGACAACATGATCCTCTATGGCGCCGGTGCTGCCATGAACCTGTTGTGCCATCTGGTTATCAAGACTTTGAAGGCCGACGAGCCGGGCTTCTTTGAGGGCTACAACAGCTTCGGTGCCATCATGGTCATTGTCAGCAACGTCTTCATTGGCCTTGCAATTACTGCAGTCTACAAGTGTAAGTTGTTACGACCGACTTCGCTGCTGCGCACTTGCTAACCTCGTCCAGATGCCGACGCTGTCATCAAGTGCTTCGCCACCGCCGTCGCGACCGGCATCCTCCTCTACGTGTCGCCCATTCTGTTCGGCACCCAGCTCAGCTTTCTGGTTCTGCCTGGTACTGTTGTCGTATTTGTTGCCTCTTGGTTGTACATGGACAACCCGCCTCCCAAGGACCCCAACCCTCCTCCGACCAACGAGCCTCAGAAGCTGTCCTTGTTTAGCAAGATGGCAGCTGTTGCGAGGAAGTTCAACAAGATCTTTCTCGCTGTCTCCACTTTTATCACGGTTCTCATCGTGGCGTTCCTCACCATGTCGGAGGCCAAGATGCCTGACTTCGCCAAGGAGGGAGGCTCGGCGCCGTCGGCGCCATCCGGACCGAAGCCCGTCACCGGCAGCGAGAGCAAGGTTGAGTCGCCTTTCAAGAACACAATGGCGATGATCCGATGGAACTCTGCACGCCCTGAACGTATCCCCATGCTGCAGAAGTACGAGCCGTTCTTCCACACGGTGCACATCTCGATGCCGAACATGTTCAAGGGGGAGGACCCTGAATTCCACAACTTGACCCACGACCAGTTCCCTGGAACCTTCACCGTCTACAAGCAGGTGTCCCGCACCATGAAGCTTATCCTGGACACTCAGCCCGAGATCGACGGACTCATGTACTACCACTTCGACGCCTGGATCGACCCCCTCGGCTGGACCGGCATGAACCCCTACAACATCCACTTCCCCGCCATCCTCGACACCGCCCCGCCATCCCACGGTGGACCCGAATACATGTGCCTGACGGACATCAAGAACTACAACTGGTGGGGATGGGGACAGGACTTCCACCGCACCGCCATGGCCGCGGCTTCCGTGGTGGACAACTTCGACCTCGAGTACAAGATCCGGCGCGATGAGTTTTGCGTTGGCTGGAGTGACATCTACTACATTCCCCGACGCTTCTTTGCCGACTACATCTTCCTGTCCGAGATCTTTGCCGGCTTCGGAGTCTTCCACGAGGTTGCCATTCCCACGATTGTGCACATCATCGACCAGAGTCGCCGCCGCAACCCGTATCGGTCCGTTATCGATCACATCAGCGACTGTTGGGGCAACTGCTGCAGCTCCAATCCCAAGATCCGCGACGTGCTCGGTGCTCGGTGCGGTCACCGTCTCAACTACTTGGAGGAGGGGCCCATCAAGGCATTCTACGACAAGCTTGACGCCCAAGCGGACATTCTCGGCCAGACTCTCAACTCAACTAAGTACGCCATGACTAGCAGCGATGCCGCTCACCTTTTCGATAGCGCAGCGCTGGCGAGCATCAACAACGGCGAAGCGAAGAAGGTCGCGCCCACGAACGATGACGCTCTGGAGGACGACCAGCGAGCGGATATGCTGGCCGCGGAAAAGGCGAAGCAAGAAAAGGAAAAGCTCAAGGACGAGCATGCGCCCGTCGATAAGACAGGAAAGCCCGGTGACCCCAAGGCCGACCCTTCCAAGGTCCCTCCTCCCCCGCCCCCGTCCGGTGACAACACTGCGAAGCCGAAGGACGACAAAGAGAGCGCCAAGAAGGGAGAAGGCAAGAAGGAGGGAGGAGAGAAGAAGGAGGGTGACAAGAAGGAGGGTGACAAAAAAGAAGACGACAAGAAGGTTGACCCTAACGACGCCCTCAGGGAAGCAGACCGGGATGCCGACGTGAAACGGAGATTACGGCGGGAAGTTGCGGCTGCCGTCGCTGGACTCGGCTATTAGATACCCTCATATACCCTCTACCTTTCCTTCATTGTACTCTTTATTCTTTTTTCTACCTGGCGACGCTTTTCCCAGTCTATCCCGACACACATCCAAAGAGAGAAGGGAGGGCCGGAGCCTGAAGTCGGCAGACGGCTCTGGCGGGCTCGGCAATTCCCCCGAGCCCGGTCGGCGTGGGCACTTGACATGCGAGACATGACACCAGAAGTGGTGCTGATGGGCCGGCTAGCTGGGTGGCCGGACAGTAGATATTTGGTTTGACGTTGAAGCGGCTTAGGGTCCGGAGTGCACGTTTGTTTGTTTTTTTCCCACTCGGCATACGCGCACATCTATCTGCTTTTTTTGTCCGGATTTGGTACGATATAGACCTGTCGAACATAGTTATGGAAAGGGGGCGGTGCTTATTTTCGGCGCAAAGAGATGAGAAATGCGCCCTCAAGGTTCATGGGGGCCTCGGCTGAGAATGGATCGATTGCTGTCAGACATATAAATGTGTGTAATAAAAGAACCTGTTTCATTCTTGACAACCTTCCTCGGCGGTGTGCTGGTTGGGGCTCGATAATTTCACGAGTCGGAAAATGAAGCTCAAGATCACAGTAGGCCCTGACGCTCACGGACGTCAGGTCGGGCATCAGGCTGGGTCTGATTGCGACGAAGGGGTCCCCCCTACGTGGGCTTGCCCCCATAGTCTACTGTGTTGCCCGTGATCTCGCCGAATGGGGTGAAAGTGTTGGGCGGTGGTATTTATACTTTCTTGGCACCTAAGGCGATACGGCCGACGGTTTTTGTCCCCCCCTCCGTTGGAGGACAGAAGGAGATATAAAATGTGGGGAAGACCCGTAAGGGGTGGGGGAACGGATGGCTGGTTGTCTGGATCCATCATCCCGGAGTGAAACGTTCGCGGTTTCTTTCCCTGTTTATTTTTTTCTTCTCTCTTTTTGCCGGATCTGAGGTCATTGATACTGTGTGTTTTAACATGTGAGAATTGGGGGGCGGGAGAGGGGATGGATGAATGGATGTCGTTTGCACGGCTTTGGGATGCACCTGCGCCTGAGCGATCTAGAGTCCCCGGCCCCCCCCCCCCCCCCCCCCCCCCCCCGAGGGAGAGGAGTGCAAAACAGGACCGACCAAGTGAGGGTGGGTGGGTTGTGAATGACCTCGGACGTCGGGGCCGGAGGGTTCTCGTTTCTCATGGCCATCACGGTTTGGGGTATTCTCTTCTGTTCTTTGACGTTTGTGTAACATCTTTGTTGAGGTGGGGGGGAGTGAGTAGGGATGTGATGTGATGGCTCTGGGGTAAGGGGAAGGGGGGGGGGGGGGGGGGGGGGGGGTGGGGGGGGGGGGGGGGGGGG